>JACEIK010008836.1:31698-53560 GCA_018107945.1 Datura stramonium
ATTGGTTAGTATAAATTCACATTTACCTAAGAATCACATGAGAATGTACACATAACAATAGATAAACAAGTCGAAATGAAGTATTTGAGTATCACTTGGGGATGAAATTCTGCCCAAGATCATCTAAAATATGTATTTACCCAGAAGGATCTAAATCTACAGCAAAGGAGGTGGTTGGAGCTACTTAAGGATTTATAATATGAGTGTCCTTTACCATCCGAGAAAGGCTAATGTAGTAGCAGACGCACTTAGTGGACTCTCTATGGAGAGTGTGTCCCATGTGGATGAGGGGAGAAAGGAGCGGGTGAAGGATGTGCATTGACTTGCAAGGTTGGGGGTTCATTTGGTTGACTCGACTGATGGCGGTGTTGTTGTTCAGAGTGCATCAAAATCGTCCTTAGTGACTGATGTAAAAGCTAGACAAGACGAGGACCCCATACTCTCGAGGACATGTTGGGAGCATGTGTGATTGACTTCAAGGGTAGTTGGGATGATCATTTTCCTCTTATTGAGTTTGCATACAATAACAGCTACCAGTCCAGCATTCAGATGGCTCCATTTGAGGCTCTCTATGAGAGGAGATGTAGATCGCCTATTGGTTGGTTTGAAGTTGGAGAAGCTGCAATGATAGGACCAGATTTAGACCATGAGGATATGAAAAGATTCAGCTCATATGGGATAGGTTGAAAATAGCTGAAAGTCACCAAAAGTCCTATGCCAATGTGAGAAGGAGTGAACTTGAGTTTGAAGTTGATGATTAGGTGTTTCTAAAAGTGTCTCTCATGAAGGGAGTGATGAGATTCAAAAAGAACTCATTCCTCGTTATGTTGGCCCCAACTGGATTGTGAAGCGGGTTGGCAAGGTGGTATATGAATTGGAGTTCCCCTCAGAATTAGCTTCTGTGCATCCTATTTTTCATGTATCACTCTTAAAGAAGTTCTTGGGTGATCCAGCTCTAGTTGTCTGTTCCGGTGGAAATATTGGATCAGTAGGTTCGAAGGCTAAGAAATAAGGAAGTAGCTTCAGTTAAGTTTTTATGGAGGAATTTGCATGTGGAGGGAGCTATGTGGTAAGCCGAGGCATATATGATGGCTAGATATCCACATTTATTCTCTACCGACTCAGTCCCAGCTTGAGGTATCAGGTCTTGCCCTAAAACCCTATTCAGTTTCGTGTTCACTTCATGTACCCCAGTTTTTTTCATGTAAATGAATGTGTATATAATTCATGAATTCAGTTAAGTCATATAGTTTGAATTGGAGTTAGTTATTCTGTCAGTTTTCAACTTGTATGATCAATAATTGAGTATGATGATTGCATTTCTCTGTTTCCTGTATTTTTTCCCATATTTGAGGATGAATGTTCCCAAGTAGGAGATATTGTAATACCCCAGAAGTGCCCAGAACTAGACCCAGGATTTAAAAATGAAAAATGACAGAAATCTGGAAAATGTTCTCAAAACGGGTCGTGGTGCTACTAACGATCTGTAGGATATGTCCATGGTGAGGTACTGCAGGTTTTGAGTTGAAAGTAATGGGTCTAGGAAATACCCGTTGTTCGATATTACGAGTGGTTGGATGGGGTCGTGGTGAGACTAGTCCTTGGTTAAGGAGGAAGTAACGAGTCGTGGAACGACTCGTTGCATGTAAAGCAATCGTATAAAAGGATCCTAAGTTAAGGCAGTGGTGATGAGGACTGGCAGCAACGAGCTGTTTGGGCTAGCAACGACTCATCCTATCCAGTCGTTGTAGGAGATTAGATACCTAAATTCAAGGCATAGCAACGGGAGGTAACAATGGATCGTAGGAGCTAGCAACGGATAGTATTGATGTCTGTTGTCACTGGTAGTTCAGTTTTTCCAGGATTTTCATTAAGGGTATTTTCATCATTTCTAAGCCCTAGGGTCCTGAACTACGTCATTTTAAGATCGAAATAAGTAGTTTTATGAGGGGTAAGTTCATTCTAGGCTCATTCACATTCATGCATACAGGTTGAGGGCTTAGAAGGTGATCAAGCTTAGGTTCTCTACAAGTTTTTATTCAATTCTTCATTGGAAAATCAGAAAATTGGTAGAATCAGATCCTATCAGGTATGTAGGGTTATAAATGGGTGAATTCGTTCACACCCATGCCCAATCCCTCTCCAAATCATGAAAATCATATGTTGAATTCTATGGGGTTTTAACCCAATGCATGAAATTCCTAATTTTCTACATGGGTATGATCTAAGTATGTTTCTACTATTGAATTATGATTCATGGGCAAGTTTTACATTGTCTTCAATTATAATTATGTTTTCAAGATTTATAAATGAAAATTCCCATTTATGAGAAGTTCATGAATGTTGAGATTTATGATGAATGTTCAAGTATGATGAGATATTATTGATGAAAAGCATGTTTTCAATTTACCCATGTTATGATCATGTTTCAAGTGAATTATGTATTTTTTTCACGACCCAAACGGAGGCCAGGATAGCAACGCGACAAGGAGCCCCGAGAGACTCCATGTCGACCCATGGCATGAACATACATCTAACTCAGCTACTAAAATTGAAGAGTCAACATAATAATCTTAGCGGAAGTCTGAAATAAACATAACATCAGAATACACAATCTGAAATAATCTTAGCGGAAGTCTTAAATAAACATAACATCAGAATACACAATCTGAAGCTAAATACAATTCTTTGTCTGAAAAGCCTCTAAACATGATGAGAGGATGGGACAAAACCCCAACTAACTCAACAAAGCTGAACTTGAAAATACATAGAGAAAGACTAAATAAGTCTAGTCCTCGGGAGATGAGGACTCATTAATAACGTAAGATGCTATCTCTGAAGACTGGCTATGAACGGGGCTGAGCCTGAGTGTTGCGCCCTATATCATGAAACGATATAGTGTAGAGCATGCGGTCAGTGCGTGAAATGTACCGAGTATGCAAGGTAAGTAAAACCGCTCAAATAAGTAAAATCATTTAAGATCATGCATAATGTAAAACATAAACAATAAGAAATCTGAGAGTAGGGCTTGCATGCATTCTTTTTAAAATCATGATCTCATCATAACATAACATAACATCATAACTTAATCGATTGACTCAAAGCTGAAATCTGATAGTCATGAGTAAAACTGAACATTGAGTCAAACCTACTTTATAACATATATAGATATATAAATCTCATGAATGATAACATGCATAACTGAAATCATGAGGAATAATGGTAGACTCATCTTTTAACCGACATACCACGATAGAGCTTACGTGGTCGCAACTATCACAATCAAGTGGTCAGAGCCATCCAAAGCCTTTCCAAGGCTAGGGACGATACCATGATATCAATATCAAGATCGTGGCCCAATAAAGCAGGGGATAGCTCACAAGGGAGGTCCTGAAGTAATATATATATATATATAAGTATAAACCTATGTTGGCGCGTAGTTCTAAGGCACAGGGTGATCGACCCTTAGCCTATCAGGTGCTAGACACTACTCCCAAAAACATGTATATGTTCTCCATCATTTTTCAACAAAGCTCAACATCGTCTGTTAATGAAGCTCAATAATTAAATACATCTCAAGTCTGAAATCATGCATATGAGAAAGTTTAACTCAAAACATACCACAAGCTAAAAGTTAATTGGGAGTCTTCGCTCAAAAACGTTGTGGTAAGCTCAATTCAAAAATTATAAATCATACTTGAACATGTGGGCATTGCCGAATACTTTTATATGCTTGAAAATACTCAATTCACATAAAAAATATGATTATAAACATGGATAGCTTGAATACATGTTTTTCATCATAATAATACATTCATCACAAATCTCATATTTCATAAACTTCTTATCAATGGGCTTTTTAATTTATAAAAGTTGAAACATGATTTTAATTGAATTTATCATAAAACTTGACCATGATTCATAATTCATTAGTAAAAACATATTTAAATAATACCCATGTAGAGAATTAGGAAATTCATGCATTGAAGTTAAAACCCCATAGATTAGACATAGGAAATTCATTATTTAGAGAGGGATTGGCCATGGGTGTGAAAGAATTCACCCATTCATAACCCTACATACCTTATTGTAGCTGATTCTTACACTTTTTTTATTACCTAAGAGAAATTGAAGAGAATTTGAAGAAGAACAAGCTTGATCACCCCCTTTAACCTTCTACCTTTGCATGCATGAAGGTAAATAGCCTAAAATGAACTTAACCCCTTTAAAAGTCATCATTCATAACTTAAAATGATGTATTTTAGGCCTTAGGAACTTAGAAATTATGGAAAAGCCCTTACTAAATTTGTAAAAAATAACTGTCACTTAGTCCCCACGAGGGACATAACGACTCGCCACCCTTGGCCACGACTCATGGCATCATCCGTTAAGTACACTATCTAGCAGTCGTATGGGGCTTGCAACGGGAGACTTCACGATTCGTCACTGGGTAACCACAACTTGTGGTCACCACTCGTCCTGTACACTGCCTAAGATTTTCAAATAACTTCCATCAGCTGACCACGACTCATCCCACGATTTATGGTGACTGACCACGACTCCTGGGGTCCTTCCATTAGGTATACGCCTCCTTCTTTCTCTTTTCCTCAATCACCACTCCCCATGACTTACCTAGCGAGTCGTGGGGCCTGACCACAACTCATCATCGTGTCCTTGGGGATCCCACTTCCCAAATTTTAAACTTCATCACCTGAGACTCACCACGAGTCACATCACGACTCATGGGCTGCTCCTACGGGTTACCTCACGACCCGTTCTGATATCTGATGCCAAATTTTAATTTTTCTCCTTTTCAACTCCTGGGTCTGATCTTTGGGCTTCCGGGGTATAATAATTTTCAAGCATGGTTAAAGTATTGGGCAATTCCTATATGTTCAATTATGATTTATGATTTCATGAATAAGCTTACCACATGGTTTTGGAGTTAAGACTCCCATTTATGTTCAGCTTGTGGTATGATTTGAGCAAAAACTCCTCATATATGATTTCATATTTGATATTTATTTGATTATTAAGCTTCTTCAATAGACGATGGTAAGCTTCGTTGAAAAATGATGGAGAGAAAATGCATGTTTTTGGGAGTAGTGTCTAGCACTGAGTGGGCTAAGGGTCGATCAACCTTATGCCTCAGAACTACGTGCCAACGTAGGTTTACATATCATATATATACTTTGGGACCTCACTTGTGAGCTATCCCCTGCCATGAATTGGCCTTGAGCTTGATATCTATATTATGGTATCGTCCTTATCCCTGACAAGGCTTTGGACGACTCTACCCACTTGAGTGTGATAGCTGGGACCACGTAAGCTTTATCGTGGTATGTCGGTTATATGCTGAGTCNNNATGTTCTAAAGTAGGTTTGGCCCAATGTTCAGTTTTACTTATGATTATCATATTTCATCTTTGGGTCATTTGATTCAGTTATGATGTTCAGTTATGTTCATATTATGATTTCAAAAAATAGCATGCAAGACCTACTCTCAGATTCTATTATGTTTTATATTATGCATGTTTTAAATGATTTTACTTATTTAAGTGGTTTTACTTCCTTGCATGCTTGGTACATTTCACGTACTGACCGCATACTCTATGTTGTATTATTTTATGATACAGACTTCGATCTTCAGACTCAGCCCCACCACTAGCCATCTTTCAGAGTTAGCATCCAGTCGTATTGGTAAGTCCTCATCTCCTAAGGACCATTTATTATCAGATACCTTTGTACTTTTAGTTTCATTCTTGTTGAGTTAGTTGCCCATCAACCCATCAGATATGTTAGAGGCTTTCAAACAGTGTGTAGTAATCAGCTTGTTATGTATTATGTGAACTCTGATTGGGATTATGTATGATTAGAATTCCATCATGTTTATTATGTTAAGTCTTCGGTTTAATTTATTGAGTTATAAGTATGTTCATGCCATGGGTCGACTTGGGGTCTCTCGGGGCTTCTTGTCCCGTTTCTCGAATCGGGCCTATGTTCGGGTCATGACACTGAACCCCTAGCCTATTCGGTGTTAGACACTACTCCCAAAAACATGCACATGGCTCATAATCATTATCTTGAAGATATACTTAAACTTGCATGGGCTAGCTGAAACATGAAATCATAATCATATTTGACATGTGTAAGATAATCATGAAAGGATGCCATAGAGTTGGCCATGTTACTTGAACTTGAATTTCATGAAAGTAATACATGCTTGGATAAATCTTCATAACTTCAAAATAATGGAATCATAGTTTTAGGAATTCATAAATATTCATGCATGCTTTGATAATTCATCATATTTGAAATCATGAGCTCATGAGCTTGCAATTCATAAATCGTGCATAATAAGGCATAATCTTCATAAACTCGAAATCATGAATTAGTAAGTAAATTAAGAGTCGAATATGCCCTGATAGCCATAAATTATCAATTGAAACATAAGAGAATTGAACCCATAAAGATAGCATGGGAAATTTCATGGAGATGGGTAAAACCCTAGAATCTCAACATGACATGCTTAGAGACTTGAAATCATAGAATTGGGATCAAATTGGACATGAGGGTGGAAGAATTTCCTCCATTCATAACCATATATACTTGTCCTAGACGAGATTATTGCTACAGTTTGATGCCCAAGAGACATTGGAGAAGAAGAAATTGAGAAATCCTTTATTCCTTAAGAGCTTGATCTTTCCCAACCTTGGTGTATGAGAGGAGTGAGGAATAAGCTAAGTAAAACCCTTAATTACACCCTTAAGGATCCCCAAAATGACATCACTTATGGATTAGAAGCTTAAAAATTTACAAAACTAAACCCTGAAATCGGGTTGGACTAAACCACTAAACACTTCGACGATGGCCGTGACAGGCCATCACTCGTCCGATGGTCCATGGTCCATACCTTAACCCTTAACTCGAAGGGGTCTAAAATAAGCCTCAATCGAAAGTAGGAGTGAGGGGTCGTCACTCCGTTGACAGTCTGTTAAGTCCTCCATCACTTGGGAGAATGGAACTTGAGCATGACGCTACGCATGATTGTCCGTCATAAACCTGACGGTCGTCATTCGCATCGTCAGAGCCATGAAGCCGCCTCGATGCGTTGTTGTTTCCTCTGTCAACCACCTACACCACACCTATAATTTTAGTTCTTTTTCCTTCAAGGAGCCATTTCGAGACTCGAGCTATTACATATCATTCAACAGGTCAAAACATGGAAAAATTGCCACTTTTGTTGAATACCTTAAGTTCTCCTATTTTTCTTTCAATTGAAACACGAAAAAGCACAACAAAAAAATAAAAATAAAACCTAAATAGGTCAGTTCTACTAGATACAAACACCCGAGGTAAAAGACACATGACAAGAAAAACCCTCGAGTTGGTACACTCCCACCCCTAACAATGACATGCAATGCCCTTGTTGCATTAAAAATTATAGATCAAAGGGATAGGGACATACCTGTGGCGTCCTAGACTCCCATGTCAGTCTAATTATTCAAGGATGCAGATGCAGCCCTAGTCTCTTCTTCTATGGAACGGGTAATTCCCAGCGCCCTCTCTGGATCAATAGAGCTCATACACTCTCCACGAGCTCTAGCAGTATCAAACTGAATCGTATCTCAGGCCTTATCTATGGACAGTATCATAGCTGCCTCTATATCATGTCTCTCTCTCGCTCTTCTGCTCTCTTAGCAGATCACCACCGTCGTCCCCACTTACCTCATCCCAAGGCCTCTTTCCGTTTGCCTCTGTCATAGGCTTCTCGGTGATGATGTCAAACACTGGAGGCAACTCCTCCTCAGCAACTGGAATCACCGGTGGTGGTATAATGAGATCTGTCGTGCTAATACCTCTCTCCACACTGCTCGAAGGGAATCGACCCTATCATACCATCGCGTCAACTCTGGCACTTGTAGTTATGAGAGGCGCTCACAATTCTAAAAATTCTTTCACATCTGATTCTTTCTATTTTTTTTTCAAACAAAATGTTAAAATGCAAAAAAAAATCAGAATGAAAAGCATCCATTGTCTAATGGACATCTGCCTCTCAAAAGCATCCAACCGTCCATGCCACATCCTAGATAAGAACTCTAGCTTTGTGTTCACCCAAAGCTTCACCTGCTCAGTTAGCAGTTTAACCTAAAGTGTTGTGTTTGCCTGTTGCTTTTCCGCTCTAACCAGCCTCCTAACCATGTCAGCAATAAATTCCTATGAGATCGTGACTAGGCCCAGCTGGTGAGAAATGGGGAGATGAAACTGGTAGTCTAGTCGCTAGTGCAGTAGATGACGATGCTGGGGCATTAGTGTGCATAGCTGCAACTATCGTAGTGGGGGTCTGTCACGACCTGAATATAGGCCCAGATCGAGATACGGGACAAAGAACCCCAAGAGGCTCCAAGTCGATCCATGGCATGAACATGATATCTAAATCAACATAATCAAGAGAAAGTCTAACATATATAATATAGCGGAAGTCTGAAAATATCATAACATCTGATTACATAACACAAGGTTGAAACTGAGTACATGCAATTTCTGAAAAGCCTCTACTATGACAAGTTTATGGGACAACACCCCAGCTAACTCACTATATTCTTGAAACTGAAAATACTAACTACAACTGATAAAGGGCCCTCGGAAGATGAGAACTCACCAACCGAGACTGGAAGATGCTAATACTGGGAGTCAGGCTAATGGCGGGACTGAGCCTGAATATTCGAGCCTTTATCATTAAACAATACAACATAGAGTATGCGGTCAGTACATGGAATGTACCGAGTATGTAAGGTAAGTAAAACCTCTAAGTAAATAAAAATCATAAATCATGCATATCATGAAAACATAATCAAGATAAGATTCTGAGAATAAGGCTTGCATGCTATTTTCTGAAATCATGATCTGAACATAAGTGAATATCATAACTGAATTGAATGACTCAAAGTTGAAAACTGATAATCATAACTAAAACTGAACATTGGGTCAAACTTACTGAAAACATAATATCATGAGTGCTGATGAACATGCATAACTGAAATCATGAGGAACAATGGGAGACTCGTCATATAACCGACATTATCACGATAGAGCTTGCATGGTCCCGACTATTACACTCAAGTGGGCAGAGCCGTCCAAAGCTTTGCCAAAGCGAAGGACACTACCATGATATCGATATCAAGCGGAAGGCCCTTTTGGGGTGAGGAAGTTCACAAGGGAGGTCCCAAATAATCTAAACATACCAATGTCGGCACGTAGTTCTAAGGCATAGAGTTGATTGACCCTTAGCCTACTCGGTGCTAGACACTACTCCCAAAAAACATGCATATGCTCTCCATCGTTTTTCAGCGAAGCTGAACCATCATCTAGTGACGAAGCTGACTCATAACATACATGCATAAATTTGTAATCATACATGTGGATCCTTGGGCTCAAACCATACCACAAGCTGAAATTAGCGGGAGTCTACACTCCAAAATCCATATGGTAAGCTAATACATGAAGTTTAGATAAATCATGAAACATACTTGATAATATAGGCTTTCCATATACTTCAAAATGCTTGACATAGGCTTAATTCATTCCAAAACATAGGTATAGACATTGGTAATTCGAATCATAATTTCATCACATACATCTCATCATGCTTGAATACACATAACATAGATCTCAACTTTCATGAACTTTCATGGATGGGCATCATAATTTATAAAACTTGAATACATTATTTATAATTGAAAACATTGTAAAATATGTCCATTAATCATAATTCAACATTAGAAACATGNTGTAAAATATGTCCATTAATCATAATTCAACATTAGAAACATGCTTAGATCATACCCATTATTGATACTTATAAAATTCACATGTTGGGTTAAAACCCCATAGATTCATCAACTAGAATTTCATGAATTGAAGAGGGATTGTAAATGGGAGTAGATGAATACACCCATTCATAACCCTACATACTTGGAAAAATCTGATTATACAACCCTCTTGAAAGCCCAATGGATTTTGGGGAAGGACTTGATGAATGTAGGCTTGATCACCCTTTGGAGCTTCTAGACTTGCATGGATGGAAGAGAATAGGCTTAGAATAAATTTACCCCTCTTAAAACACACTATTCTGAGCTTAAAACGACATAGTATTGGCCTTACGAACTTAGGAATTACAGAAAAGCCCTTAATAAATTCACAGGAAATTGCACACTGCCAGTCCCAATGAGGGACTGGACGACTCGTGCCCTAGACCATGACTCGTGGTCTCAAGTCATTTCCTTCTCTAGAAATCTCCCTTCTGAGGTTCACCATGAGGGACACCACGACTCGTGGTGTACCCAACGACTCATGGTGACCAAGTCATCATCAACACTGCCCAAACTCCTTCCACCTTCAATCACTCTTAACCACGGCCCACACAACGAATCATGGTGCTGAACAGTACTCGTGGTCACACCAGTGGTCACCTCAAAACTCAAAATTTCAACCCAGTCCAAACTCCTCCCCATGAGTCACTCAATGACTCGTGGTGCATCCCACGGGTCACTGGATGACTAGTAGTGTGACCTGGTGCAGAAAACTCTGTTTCCTCCATTTCAACTCTCGGGTCTGATCTTAGGTTTTTCGGGGTATTACAATATCTCCCCCTTGGGAAAATTCGTCCTCGAATGTGGGAAAACATACTGAAAAATAGAGAAATGCAAACATCATACTCAAATACTGAACATATAAGTTGAAAACTGATGGAGTGACTAACTCCGAACTAAACTACATGACTGAACTGAATTCCTGAATCATACATACATACATTGTCATGAAATAAACTGGGGCATATTATCTAAACACGAAACCGAATAGAGTACTAGGGAGGAAACTGATACCTCAAACTGAAACTGAGCCAAATAAATGTAGGTATTTAGCCATAATGTCTTCTTCGACTTCCCGTGTAGCTCCGTCAACAAGTTGATTCCTCCACAAAACCTTGACTGAGGCTACTTCTTTATTTCTTAGCTTTCGAACCTGATAATCAAGTATTTCCACTGGAACTTCCTCATAACTAAGGCCATCCTTCACACCTACACTCTCCACCGGAACAACCAGAGATGGATCACCTAAACACCTTTTTAAGAGCGATACATGGACCACTAGATAAACTGAAGCCAATTCCAAGGGCAACTCCAACTCATAGGCCACCTAGCCAAAACGCCTCACAATCTGGTACGGGCCAACATAACGGGGACTGAGTTTCCTTTTCTTTTCGAACCTCATCACTCCCTTCATGGGAGATACCTTTAGAAACACCCAATCATCAACTTCAAATTCAAGTTCTCTTCTTCTCACATACGCATAGGACTTTTGGTGACTTTGAGCCATTTTCAACCTGTCCTATCAATGTAGCTTCACTGACTTCACACCAACCAATAGGTGATCTACATCTCCGCCCATAAAGAGCCTCAAACGGAGCCATATGAATGCTGGAATGGTAGTTGTTGTTATATGCAAACTCAATAAGAGGAAAATGATCATCCCAATTACCTTTGAAATCAATCACACACGCTCTCATCATATCCTCCAGAGTTTGAATAGTCTGATCTACCTGACAATCTATTTGCGGGTGAAATGATGTGCTAAGCTTGACTTGAGTACCAAGTCCCTTTTGAAATGATCTCCAAAACTGGGATGTAAACCGAGTACCTCTATCTAATAAGATGGACAAGGGCACTCCATGCAACCGAACTAACTCCCAAATGTACAACTTAGCATAATCCTCCAATAAGTCAGTAGTTTTGACCTGTAGGAAATGAGCTGCCTTAGTCAACCTGTCTACAACCACCCAAACAGATTCATACTGTCGGTGAGTATGAGGCAACCCGATAATGAAGTCCATATTGATCTCCTCCCACTTCCATGTAGGGATACTAATGTCTTGAAGCACACCTCCAGGCCTTTGATGCTCAACCTTCACCTGTTGACAATTCAGACACTTAGCCACAAACTCTGCTATGTCCTCCTTCAAGCCATTCCACCAACAGACTTCCAGTAGGTTACGGTACATCTTGGTGGCACCTGGATGTATAGAATATCTGGAACCATGAGCCTCATGCAACATCCGCTCCCTCAAGTCATTAACATCCACTACCCACAAACGACCTTGATATCGAAGAACACCATCTCTCCCTTGGGAGAAGACTTCTAGCTTCTAATTCTGAATGACTTCCTTCAACTTTACCGAAATAGGATCCTTGTCTTGGATAGCTTTAACTTTGGTCACTAAGGATGATTCTGGACCATTCTAAACAATGACACCTCCATCTGTCGAGTCAACAAGACGGACTCCTAGCCGTGCAAGCCGATGTACATCCTTCACTAATTCTTTCCTTTCCTCATCTATATGGGATAAACTCTCCATGGAAAGCCTACTAAGAGCATTTACCACCATGTTGGCCTTGACCAGATGATAGAGGACACTCATATCATAATATTTAAGAAGCTCCCTCTGCCTCCTTTGTCGTAGATTTAGATCCTTCTGGGTAAAGCCTTACTATAGGCTTTTGTGGTCCGTAGACACATCTACACGGACCCTGTACAGATAGTGTCTCTAAATCTTCAAGGAAAATACTACCGCCGCCAACTCTAGGTCATGAGTCGGGTAATTCTTTTCATAGACTTTTAGCTTCCTAGAAGCATAGTCTATAACTTTACCATGTTGCATCAATACACAACCCAGGCCGATCCTCGAAGCGTCACAATATACCAAAAACCTATTGGTACCCTCAGGTAGGGTCAACACTGGTGTTGAGGTGAGTCGAGTCTTCAACTCTTGGAAGCTCTTCTCACAAGCCTCCGACCATTGAAATTTCACTTTCTTCTGGGTCAACTTATTCAACAGGGATGAAATAGATGAAAAACCCTCAACAAATCTCCGATAATAACCATCTAAACCCACGAAACTCCTGATATCCGAAGGATTCACTGGTCTAGGCCAATTCTTCACCACTTCTATCTTTTGAAAGTCCACCTATACACCCTCTCTTAAGACCACATGACCCAAAAATGCCACTGAGTTCAACCAGAACTCACATTTACATAATTTAGCATACAACTAGCAATCCTTAAGAGTTTGTAGCACCACCCTCAAATGAGCAACATGCTCCTCCTCTCTTTGTGTGTATATAAGAATATCATCTATGAACACAATCACGAACATATCCAAGTATGGATTGAACACCCTGTTCATCAAATCCATAAAAGATGCAGGAGCATTTGTTAGTCCTAAAGGCTGTCTTTGAATTGTCACTCTACCGAAGCCTGAGATGATGGTATCCGGATATGAGGTCTATCTTTGAAAAGCACATAGCGTCATGAAGCTGGTCAAACAAATAATCAATCTTGGGGAGAGGATACCTATTCTTGATTGTAACTTTGTTCAATTGCGAATAATCAATACACATCCGAAGGAAACCATCCTTCTTTTGGATAAAGAGAACTGGTGCACCCACGGGGATTTTCTAGGTCTGATGAAACCTTGTCTAAGAGATCTTTCAACGGCTCCTTCAACTCCTTTAGCTCAGCTGGAGCCGTTCTATAAGGAGGAATAGACATAGGCTGCATATCGGGAAGAAGGTCAATACCAAATCGATCTCTCGCTCGGGAGGGATTCCTGGAAAGTCATCTGGAAAAACTTTTGGATAGTCACACCCTATAGGAACTGACTAGATAGTTGGGGTCACAGACGTAATATCCTTAACCCTAACTAGATGGTACAGAAAACCTTTATAAATCATCTTTCTGTCCTTAAGGTAGGAAATGAAGCGACCTACAGACACAACTGAATTACCCTTCCACTCTAGGACTAGCTCACCCGAAAATCTGAACTCTACTGAACGGGTTCTACAATTGACTGAGGCATAACATGCATGTAGCCAATCCATGCCAAAGATAATATCAAAATCGGTCATGGCTATCTCTACTAAATCTGCTAAGGAGACTTTCTGAAGAACTGTGATAGGGCAATTTCTATATACCTATTGAGCTATAACTGAATCACCGACTAGAATAGAGACTGAGAAGGGTTTTGATAGGATATCAGGACAGACTCTGAAATTACTAGCAACATACGACGTCACAAAAGATAAAGTAGCCCTTGTATCTAACAATGCATATACATCAAGGTGGAATACTCGTAACATACCAGTGACTACATATGGGGAGACCTCCTGCTCCTGATGAGATGCAAGGGTGTAGAATCTATTTTAGCGCTGACCACCACCCGCACTAGTAGATGCCCCCTGCTGAGCTGCCATCCTGGTGGAGTTGCTGAACTAGAGGCTGGGCCTTGGCCCCTGTCATGGCCCTGTCTGGCTTCTGGGCAATCTCTAAGCATGTGTTCGGGCTTCCCGCACCAAAAACAAGCACCTGAACCTGTCTCCGGCCACACCTGCTACACTCTTGAATACTGGACTCTGTGGGTCTACTACCCTTACCTCTAGAGCCTAATGCTCGCCCTCTCTGGTTGTGCCTGGACCTGAATGGCACACTCATAGATGACGATGCCGAGGCTGAAGATATTTGGTGGGACTGCTTGCATTGTCCACTAGGTCTCTGCTGGGAGAATCTAAATGTATTAGTCCTGGCCCTCTTTGCCTCTCTCTCCCCCTTACTCACCTATACTGCCTCCATCTGTTGAGCGTACAGAACTATCCGGGGAAAGTCAATGTCCTGATGCAGCATCGCGTTCTGGCAATCCTTGACCAAATAGTATGCTATACCATGCACGAATCAACTCACTCGGGCTCTCTGATCTGTCACCATCTCGAGTGCATACTTGGACAGGCGAGTGAACTCCAAGGCATACTCTTGAACTATCATCTTTCCTTGCTTCAGGTTCACAAACTTAGAAACTTTAATCTCCCTCATCTCAAAAGGAAAGAACCAATCTAGAAATGCGGCATAAAACACATCCCAACCAATAGGGCTTGCTCCACTACCCTACTATCCTTCCATTGCTTGAAACAAATGTGCACAACCCCTTTCAACTGATATGAGGCTAGATCGACGCACTCCTCTCCAGTCACCCACATGATGTGGGTTATCTTTAGAACTTCATCAATAAACTAATGTGGGTCCTCGTCCACCTTTGATCCAAGAAACTCTAGAGGGTTCATCCTCAGAAAATCTCTTACTCTTGCTGCCATCGCATTCCCATTCTGAGGAACATGTGCTACCGCCTGTTGATTGACCTGGGCATTCAATGCCTGAGCTAGCATCTGTATGACTGCCCTAAACTCTGTGTGGGCAACTTGCTTGGGTACATGCTCCTCATGGGCTGGTGGGTCCTGCTGGTGCCCATCTCCATTTCCATTCTCATGGACATTTTCATTTCCATTTCTTCTTCCGTTAACTCAGCGAGGAGGCATGATTCTACAAATGCATGTAGCTCGAGTTAGAAGGATAGAGAGAGATTTCATCGCACGACTTAGATCATGAAAGAAGGGAACATTTCCTAAAATGTCGCATAGCCTCTTCGTCATAAGTGTGGCGTCTTTCACACCCATGAAAAAGACTATACTTAACGTAGCTTTCAGACACCCTAGGACACTTCAAAACCTAAGGCTCTAATAACAAGTTTATCACGACCCAAACATAGGCCCGAATCGAGACACGGAACAAAGAACCCCAAGAGGCTCCAAGTCAACCCATGGCATGAACATGATATATAAATCAACATTATCAAGTGGAAGTCTAACATATATAATATAGCAGAAGTCTGAAAATATCATAACATCTTATTACATAACACAAGGTTGAAACAGAATACATGCTATGTCTTAAAAGCCTCTAATGTTGATGAGTTGATGGGACAAGACCCCAACTAACTCACGATAGTCTGAAACTAAAAATACTAACTACAACTGATAAAGGGCCCTCAAAAGATGAGAATTCACCAACTGAGACTGGAAGATGTAAATACATGGAGTCTGGCTAATGGCGGGACTAAATACAAGAAGTCTGGCTAATGGCGGGACTGAATACAGGGAGTCTGGCTAATGGCGGGACTGAGCCTGAATATCCGAGCCTGTATCATGAATTGATACAACATAGAATATGCGGTCAATACATGGAATGTACCGAGTCTGTAAGGTAAGTAAAACTGTTAAGTTAATAAAAATCATAAATCATGCATATCATGAAAACATAATCAAGATAAGATTCTGAGAATAAGGCTTGCATGCTCTTTTCTGAAATCATGATCTGAACATAACTGAATATCATAATTGAATTGAATGACCCAAAGTTGAAAACTGATAATCATAAGTAAAACTGAACATTGGGTCAAACCTGCTGAAAACATAATTTCATGACTGCTAATGAACATTCACAACTGAAATCATGAGGAACAATGGGAGACTCGTCATATAATTGAAATTACCACGATAGAGCTTACGTGGTCCTGACTATTACACTCAATTGGGCAGATCCATCCAAAGCCTTGCCAAGGCTAGGAAGATACCATGATATCAATATCAAGATGAAGGCCCCTTGGGGACGGGGAAGCTAACAAGGGAGGTCTCAAATAATCTGTACATACCTACCTTGACACGTAGTTCTGAGGCATAGGATTGACTGACCCTTAACCTACTCAGTGCTAGATACTACTCCCAAAAACATGCATATTCTCTCCATCATTTTTCAACAAAGTAGTGATGAAGCTGACTCATAATATACATGCATAAATCTGTAATCATACATGAGGAGACTTGGGCTCAAACCATACCACAAGTTGAAATTAGTGGGAGTCTAGACTCCAAAATCCATGTGGTAAGCTAATACATGAAGCTTAGATAAATCATGAAACATACTTGATCATATGGGGTTGCCCAATACTTAAACATGCTTGACATAGGCTTAAATCATTCGAAAACATAGGATAGACATGGGTAATTCGAAATCATACTTTCATCACATAAATCTCATCATGCTTGAATACATATAACATAGATCTCAACTTTCATGAACTTTCATGGATGGGAATCATAATTTATAAAACTTGAAAACATAATTTATAATTTAAAATATTGTAAAATATGCCCATTAATCATAATTCAATATTAGAAACATGCTTAGATCATACCCATTGATACATAGAAAATTCACATGCTGGCTTAAAACCCCATAGATTCATCAACTATAATTTCATGAATTGAAGAGGGATTGGACATGGGTGTGGATGAATACAGTCATTCATAATCCTACATACCTGGAAGAATCTGATTATACAACCCTTGTATATGGATGAACTTTCATAGGCTTTCAAATGAAATTTATCTAACTTATTCAACTGATCAAGCCTCAAGTTGGCCGCATCACTCCAATTTAGATTTAGCTTCTTGAGCGCCCACATGGCCTTATGCTCAAGTTCAACCGGAAGATGACATATTTTTCAACACACAAGCTGATAGGGAGGCATACCTATAGGGGTCTTGAAGGTAGTCTAGTATGCCCACAAGGCATCATCGAGCTTCCTAGACCAATCTGTCCTATTAGCATTCACAGTCTTCACAAGGATGGTCTTTATTCCTGATTGGAGACCTCAACTTGCCCACTAGAGTGTGGGTGGTAAGGTTTTTCCACCCTATGCTTTGCCCTATATTTTTCAAGAAAAGTCCAAAAGAACCGGTTGCAAAAGTGCGAAGCCCCATCACTAGTGATTGCTCTAGGAGTCCCAAATCTGGAAAAAATGTTGTGACACTCTTGCCTTCATTATTAGGAAGTGCAACTGCCTTCACCCACTTTGATACATGATCCACAGCTACCAATATGTACTTCATCCTATTCGAGCTCACAAACGGGACCATGAAATCAATTCCCCATATATCAAATAGTTCAATCACAAGAATAAGGGTGAGAGGGAGTTCATGCCTTCGTGATATTCCTTCTTTCCTTTAGCATGCATCACATGTCTTAGCAAAGTCATGCGCATCCTGATGAATAGTCGACCAATAGTACCCACATTGCAGAATTTTGTGAGTGTGCGGATGTCGTTGTGATGACCCTCAACAAGGGATGAATGACAAGCCTCCAATATGCTCAGCATCTCAGCCTCAGGCACACACCTACAGATCACCCATTCAGCACAAATGCGGAACAAGTATGGCTCATCCTAGAAAAACTTCCATATATCCGACATGAACTTCCTTCTCTAGTGATAGGATAAATCTGCAGGCACCACGTCACTCACCAGATAATTAGCAAAGTCTGCAAACCATGGAATAAGGTCTTGTGATGCAGCCAAAACTTGTTCATCAGGGAATGTATTATCTATATCAAGTTCATCTCTAAATGTTTCATCTACCTCCAGTCTAGACAAGTGATCTGCTACCTAATTTTCGGTCCCCTCCCGGTCCTTAACCTCAAACTCAAACTCTTGCAGAAAAAGTATCCATCTAATCAATTGTGGTTTGGCATCCTTCATTGCCATCAAGTACCGAAAAGATGCATGGTCTATATGAATGATCACTTTAGTTCCAAGAAAGTAAGCCCAAAATTCTCAAATGCAAATACCACAACCAACAACTCTTGCTCAGTCATAGTGTAATTTTCTAAGCTACATTAAGTGCCTTGGAAGCATAGTTAATCAGATGAAATATCTTCTCGCACCTTTGGCTCAAAATAGCACCTAGGGCCATTCCGCTAGAATCGACCGGTCAAGTGCAACTATGATACGAGCATTAGTCAATCTCTCCTTCAAGCGCACAAAAGCCTTCAAGAATTCATGATCAAATACAAACTTTGACTCTTTCTCAAGTAGCTTGCTCACAGGATGTGCAAACTTTGAGAAGTCCTTGATGAACCTTTGATAGAACCCCGCATGATATAAAAAACTCCGAATGCCCTTCACAGAAATTGGAGGTGGAAAACTAGCTACCACATCAATCTTCACCTTGTCCACCTCTATGCACTTGCCAAAAATCCTGTGGCAGAGCACAATACCCTCCTTGACCATGAAATGACACTTCTCCCAATTTAGCACCAAGTTGGTCTCTTCACATCTCTGCAACACCTTGCTCAGATGGGCCAAGCAATCATCGAAAGAGTCACCAACAATAGAAAAATCATTCATAAGGACCTCTATGGTGTCCTCCACCATGTCTAAGAATATATACATCATGCAACGTTGGAAAGTGGCAAGCACATCACATTACCTGAATGGCATTTTCTTGAAGGAAAATTTCCCATAAGGCAGGTGAAGGTGCTTTTCTCTTGGTCTTCCAGGGCTATGGAAATCTGATTGTATCCTGAATAACCATCAAGAAAATTTTACCACCCTCTACTTGCAAGTCGGTCAATCATCTTATCCACAAATAACATTGGGAAATGGTCTTTTTGGGTCCAATGATTCAGCTTCCTATAATCCATGCATACTTGCCAACCGATGATCGACTATAATGGAATGATCTCATTATTCACAATTGGAACCACTATGATTCCACCCTTCTTTGGCACACATTAGACAGGTCTCACCCATTTTCTATCTGTAATAGGGTATACCACACCCGCATCTAACCACTTTATAATCTCCTTCTTGACGACCTCTTGCATAGTGGGATTCATCCTATGTTGATGCTTAATACTCGGAATACAATCTGGCTCAAGATGGATCTTATGCGTGCAAATACATAGTGAGATTCCAATAATATCTGCAATGGACCATCCAATGGCCTTCTTATACCTCTTCAAAATGGAGACAAAAGCCTCCACTTGTCATTCCACCATGTCTTCTGCAACTATGATCGGGAGGGTATTTATGGTTCCCAAGAATACATACCGTAGATGAGATGGGAGCACCTTGAGCTCAAGACTGGAGGCTCCTCTATAGAAGGCTTAGCTGGTGGGGTCGCATGGTTCTTCAGATCCAGATCAATTTTTTCTGGAGCATAAGTATACGACTTCATACTAGCAAGTGCATAAACTATCTCATCACACCCCTCTATCTCATCAACATCACAATTCATCAATATTGCTACTAAGTCCTCAATACTCAACCTCTCCTCGATAGGCAACATTGGGAGCTTAGTCTCCGCAATATCAATCACTGAGACCACCCGCATATTATTTGGCTGCTTCATAGACCAGCACACAGTGAAAGTCACTTCTTCATTATCCAACTGGAACTTATGTTGTCTCATTTCCATGTCCACAAGACCACGACCAGTGGCAAGGATTGGTCGCCCCAAGATAATGGGGACCTCAAAATCCACCACAGAGTCAAGATAACAAAATCGATCGAAAATATAAAGGACTCAACCTTTACTAGAACATCATAAAGAATCCCCACAGGATTTTTCACCGCATGATCTGCCATCAGAAGCCGCATTGTAGTCAATCTGGGGGCTCCCATGCCTACCTATCTAAACACTACAAGCGGTATAAGATTAATACTAGCCCCTAGATCAGATAGAGCCTTAGCAAAATTAAAAGCTCCAATAGTGCAAGGTATGGTGAACGCTCCAGGGCTTCCTTTTTATGCAAAAGAGACTAAGATGCTATTACACTACAATGGTGCAAATTTTCTGCAAGCAGAAAGCTCACNGAGCCTTAGCAAAATTAAAAGCTCCAATAGTGCAAGGTATGGTGAACGCTCCAGGGCTTCCTTTTTATGCAAAAGAGACTAAGATGCTATTACACTACAATGGTGCAAATTTTCTGCAAGCAGAAAGCTCACGGTCCTCTTCTTAGTGATACGTTCCTTCATAAACTTCGCATAGCCAGGCATCTGCTCAAGTGCCTCGACTAAAGGAATGTTCACAAATAATTGCTTCATCATCGAAATAAATTTGTGATACTTCCCTTCTTCGGTCCTCTTCTTCAACCTCTATGGGAAAGGTGGAGGAGGTCTAGGAATGGGAGTAAACTTTTGAGGGATCTCCTTCTCCTTTCTTTTTTCAAACACACTCTCCTTTCCAATACTAGGAGTTTGCTTTTCAGTTGTATCATCAACCATGACCTGATCCTCAGAATCTAACACGGTATCATCATTCATTAACTCAGACTCAACTCGCTCATCAACCACAATCGGCATAGGAGGATCAACTATCACATTTCCACTTCTAGTAGTAACAGCCATGTAGTGGCTTTCATTTTTCAAATTTTGTACTATGTTACTAGGAATGTTCCCTTCTACCTCTAATTCATGGCATGCGACTTTACCTTTTGGTTCATTCCAGAAATATCTGCACGAAGCTCCTTAAAATGGCCATAATTAGCCTCCATCTGTTTCAAGACTTTGGATAACATATCTTCCACCCTAGAACCACTAGATGCTACTTCTCAATTTCCTATAGGAACATATATGCCACTTCTATCATTTTTGTAACCATCACGCTTCTTCCAGTCACCATTGTCTCTACCTCTACTCCTATCCCTGAATTAGCCTCGATTGTAATTGTTATCTCTGTAATAGCTTTGACCTTGGTTCCCTTAACCTTGGTGCCAAGAGTCTTGGTTAGACTGTTACGTGTTGGTACAGAAACCCACCGCTTGATCATTTAAATAATTAGCTTCTTCCTCAGACTCTGACTCTCCACCATCATTCCTTTGGGCTTTGCCTACATAACCTACTGAATTTACCTTTTTCTATCCCAGCTCCCATAATATGCTTGGAATGGAGTCCCATCATGGTTTTAATCTTAGTAATATCATGATCTTTCTCTTCATCTGTTACACCCCATAAATTTTTGACATGTAGATGGCCTATTCACATGTTGGTTAAGAGTTTTAGAATGCCATACATGCTAGAAAAAGGCCCGGGGAAAGATCGGACAAGCGCCAAATCGGTGCGTCGCAAGGCAAAATGCGAC
>JACEIK010008837.1:0-58429 GCA_018107945.1 Datura stramonium
TGGGAGAACTCATCTAGGGTTTGTCAAATTCCCTTCTCATCTACCAATCTCGTGTAAGTATGTAGTTTAGGAGTAGATTAATAGTAGTATAGAGTAGTTTCACGAACATGAATGGCTAGAACCCTTCCTCTAGGGTTGAAGCCATGGATTATGATTATGATTTTATGAAATTGTTTTGGAATTAAGTTATTGATGGTTGTTTTGTCTTGCATTCTGATTTTTTGGTTGTTTTTATGATTGATCACCATGAAAGCATATTTGTTAGCTCGGATAATAGCTTGAGAAGGCATTACCTAGGTCAGAACATGAAATGTGAGGAGCATGATTGTAATCTCGGGAGAGGTTCTGTGTTTGGATAGAAATATACCTAACACCGTGCTTGGTTGACACACAGGGATTATGAAAGACCAACTTGGGATGTCACATCACCACTCGAAGAAGTAGTTGTGAGGCTAAGTTGAGTTAAATGGTTAGACGCACGAAAGTCCCTAATCATTTCCCCGTAAACCACAACATAATGATTGCCCTTTGACTAGAAAATTAAACTCCTCAACTCACAATGATGCAGTGGGCTAATTGCCGTGTTTAGAGGCTCGAAAGACCATGAACATGCAATTCCAGTTATGTGAAATAACAATTGATAGTTCCATGCTTATTCCATTGCAAATCGTATTATTGCATGATTATGCGGTTTTAACTCTATGTTGCTCCTAGAGTACTTTCAGAATATTTCATTGACCTAAACTTAGACTTAATTATTCTTCAATCGAAAATGTCTATCACCAACACTTTAGGTATTTAGATCACACACAAATGAATGATTAGAGGAATGGGTCGATCCTGTGGAGTTCGACATTCCGGTTCCTTAAAAGAGCCACTATATTGCTTGCACGACCCGTACACTTGTGGACGCGCTCGATGTGAAAAAGAGTCGTCAAATTATTGGCACTCGATGCGGGCGACTCAAGTTTTGGCACCGTTGCCGGGGACCAGAGTACGGGCACGTCAAGTATTTCTCTTGATGTTTATGCATTGTTAGATCCAGGTACTACCTTATCTTTTGTGACGCCCTATGTTTCTAGTAGTTTCGGAGTTAGTCCCAAAATTCTATCAGAACCCTTCTCAGTCTCTACTCCAGTCAGTGACTCGGTTATAGCCTAGACGAAAATACAAAAATTTCCCTATCTCGGTCCTTCCAAAAAGTCACCTCAACAAATCTAGTAGAGTTGGAGCATGACTGATTTTGATGTTATCTTTGGTATGGATTGGTTGCATGCATGTTATTCCTTAGTGAATTGTAGAATCCGTGCGGTGGAGTTTTGATTTTCAGGTGAGCCAATCCTAGAATTGAAGCGTAGCCGAGTTGTGCACGTAGGTTGTTTTGTTTCCTACCTTAAGGCAAGAAAGATGATTTCTAAGAGTTGCATGTACAATCTAGTTTGGGTTAAGGATGCTACGTCCGAGACCTTCCCGACTCTCAGTTAGTTCCTATAATGTGTGAATATCTGTAGGTTTTCCCAGAGATGATCTACCAGGAGTCCCTCCCAAGCGGGAGATTTGACTTCAGTATTGACCTTCTTCTCGATATGTAGCCTATATCCATTCCTCCTTACAGAATGGCTCCAGCTAAACTAAAGAAGTTGAAAGAACAGTTGAAGGATCTCCTAGACATGGGGTTTTTTATCAGACGTACGAGTCCCCGTGGGGTGAACCAATTCTCTTTGTTCGGAAGAAGGATGGTTCTCTTCGTATGTGCATTGATTATCAATAGTTGAACAAGGTTACAATCAAAGAACAGGTATCCCTTCCCAGATTGATGACTTGTTTGACGAACTGGGAGTGCCAAATGCTTCTCAAAGGAATTGATCTCAGGTCCGGATATCATCAGCTTAGTGTTAGGGAAAGTGATATTCCGAAGGCGGCCTTCGGGACTCAATATGGTCACTATGAGTTTGTAGTTATATATGTTTGGACTGAATGCTCCTGCAATTTTATGGATTTGATGAATACGGTGTTCAATCCATATTTGGGCATATTCATGATTGTGTTCATAGATGATATTCTCATATACTCTCGGAGCTTAAGGGAGGAGCATGTCACTCACTTAAGGATTGTGCTACCGACTCTTAAGGATCGCCAGCTGTTTTCTAAATTCCGCAAGTATGAGTTTTTGAATAAACTCAGTAGCATTTTTGGTATGTGTTTTGTCAAGTGAGGGTGTACAAGTGGACTCCTAAAATAGAAGCTCTAAATAATTGGCCTAGACTAGTTAGTCCTTAGAATATAGGAGTTTCTTAGGTTTAGCTGGCTACTACGAAGAGTTTTTAGGGCTTTTTGTTAATTGTAGCGCCGTTGATTAAGTTGACCCAAAGAAAGTTAAATTTCAGCGGTCAAACGCAGCATGAGAATATTTTAGAGTTAAAGACTCAATTCACTTCAGCCCCAGTATTGACCTACTTTAGGGTACAGATGGATTTATGGTATATTGTGATGCCTCTAGGGTTGGTCTTGGTTGTGTGTTCATGGAGAATGGTAAGATCACTGCATATGACTCTAGATAGATTAAGACTAATGAGAAGAATTACCCAATGCATGACTTAGATTTGGAAGTGGTAGTGTTTGAATTGATGATTTGGAGACACTATTTGTATAGGGTCTGTCACGACGAACATACACCGGATTGTAGACACGGGACAAGAAGAGGTCCCGAGATCTCAAGTCAACCCATGGCATGAGCATACATCTAATTCAATCACATAAGCGGAAGACTTAGCGCAATAAATGTAAACATGTCATAAATACGGAGAAAGGATTATTACATAATCCATACATGACGGCTTAATACAACTGGTAGTCTGAAAAGCCTCTAATCATGAAATGCGTTGATGGGACAACTCCCCAACTAACCCACGATATTGAACTAAAAGAGAAACAATAGAGTATAAACATATGGCCCTCTCAAAACATGAGGGCTCACCAAATACGCTGATAGCAAACTCTGAGAAGCTACTGAGGAGGGTGAGCTGAGAGTTGGGTCTTGTATCATGAAACAATACAACATATAAATATGTGGTATTTGGAATGTAGTGAGTATGAAAGGTATGTAAAACGTACATTTAGAAACATAAAACTCATAAATGATCAAAAAGGTAGGAGTTCATGCTCATATCATAAACATCATAACATAATGTAAGGCTCAAGCTTTTCAAAACTTTCGTAATGCAATCGTACTCCATAATCATAAGAGAAGCTATTGAACATAACTTGATCCAATATACATAACCATAAACATTTATAAATTGTGAGGAACAATGGGAGATTCTCTTAACCGACATACCCAATATGAGCACACACGAAGCCCGACTTTTAACCCTAGTCAGGTGTTCATACCTTCCAAGGGTAGAACCATGAAAGTGTGATATCACCATGAAAGAACCGTTTGGGCTGGGGACAGTCCACATGAGGTCCCGACACATACCTATGGTGGCACGTAGTTTATGAGATCCGAGGAAGAACTAGGCCCCGAATCTCTACTCGGTGTTCGATACTACTTCCAAAACAGATATAGTGCTCATGGTATAACATGCAAGAATTGATGGACTAGTTAAATCATGATAATCATAAACATACTTGTACATACATGACTAGCCATGACATTAGGCCCGTGAGTCAGCCAAAAATATAATTCATGATTCATGAGGTTCGTACATCCTTAGATCATGCATATAGCTTGAATTTCATAAAATCATAATTGGTAACATAATAAATTCATAATTTAAATCATAATATAAAAAATTAAAAAAACTCAAAATTCATAAAAAAAAAAAAACCCCAAAAACAAAAAACAAACAATATAAAAAATATAAAAAAACTAAAAAAAATAATAATATTTAAATTTAATTTAAATCACAAAAGCTGATTAAAACCCAAAGGTTATGATAAGATTTTAAAATTACAAAACCTATAATCAAATCATTAGATTTTAATTAAATAAAATTACAAAATCCATGAGTTTTTGTTCAAATCTTTGTAAAAATTATAGAGGGACATGGCATGGAAGAAATCACCCATTGATAACCTTGCATACCTGGGAATATCGTTCTTAACTTCCTTGATTTTAAGAAGAAATTGGAAGAATTGAAGAGGAAGAGCCTAGAATCTCCTTTAATTACCTCTCACTATTCTTTCATGCATGAACAAAGACTTAGAATGGAACATTCTCCTAAAAGCCCACCTTTCATAAATACAAACGTAGTTTAGGGTCTATAACATGAAAAGGTCGAAAATACCCTTAATGAACATGCCTTGAAACAACAATGGGATGGGACCAAGCGACAGGACTAACAGGTCGTTACAGCTAACGACGACTCGTTATGTCACTCATTGTACTGTTGAAGCTTACTTCCGGAACTGACCAACAAACAGACCAGATGACTCGTCCTACTAAAAAACAATCCGTTATTTCGTTAGTTGTTTGCTCCTGAACACCAGCACCTCATCCTCGGGTCACACCACGACTCGTTACACCAAACAACGAGTCATTGTTTTCCTCCGTCAAAGCCACTGGAAATCTCATTACTCAATCAAATACTACAATCAACGGTTCGTTGTAACTCCTAACGGGTGGTTGGTAGACCAGTTATGAACCACCTGATGAACTCAGCTTCCTCCAACGGCTACTAACAATGGCTCATTTTTACCCACAACGAGTCGTTATGACACTCGTTGTTTACACTGCCACCAGGCCTGACCCCTTTCCACGACTTCTAAAAGCATCTTGTGGTTACATACCACGAGTCGTTGCACCTCTCGTTCTGCAACTTTTTCCCAAACTCTGCAGTTTTAATTTTAACTTCCCAAGTCTACTCTTAGGCACTTTTGGGGTATTACAATATCTTGGAAACATTCGTCCTCAGATGTTTGAAACAAACAAAAAACAGAAACATGCAGTTATCATGCAAACACGGATCATTTAAACCGAAAACTTACGAAATAGTACACTCCAAAAAGAACTACATAGGCAGACAAATTCAGACATGCATTCATCTATCATAACATAAATCAAACTTGCGCACATGAAGCTGAACATGGAAACTGATTTAGAGAATTAGGGAAAAAACATACCTCAAGCTGAAATTGAGCCGGAGAAGAGAATAAATGTGGGTATCTAGCCATCATTTTCGCTTCGGCTTCCCACGTAAGCAACTCCTTCAACATGTTGATTTCTCCATAGTACTTTAACTGAAGCTATTCTTTGTTCCTTAGTCTCGAACTTGACGGTCTAATATTTTCACAGAAACTTCTTCATAGTTGAGGCTATATTTTACACCGACGATGTCCACTAGGACTACTAGAGCTGGATCTCCCAAGCACTTCTTCAAAAGCGACACATGAAATATGGGATGTACAAAAGATAACTCTGAGGTCAAGTCAACTCCTTACGCTACCTTACCAACTCTTCTCATGAACCAGTAGGGACCAACATAGCGGGGTTTGAGTTTCCCTATCTTTCCAAATCTCATTAATCCCTTCATGGGAGATACCCTTACAAATACCCAAGTATTATAATCCAAATCTCTTCTTCTCACATCTGCATATGACTTTTGATGACTCTGAGCAGTTTTCAACCTGTCTCTTATCAATTAAACCTTTAACATAGCCTCATGAACTGATTCAGGCCCTATCATAGCTGCCTCACCAACCTCAAACCATCCAATGGGCGATCTACACCTTCGCCCACCAGAGCCTCGAATGGTGTCATATGGATACTGGAGTGATAGTTGTTATTATAAGCAAACTCGATCAGGGAAAATGATCACAACTACGTTTTAAGTCCATCACACATGCTCTCAACATTACCTCGAGACTAAATTGTTCGTTCGGCTTGGCCATCCGTTTGCCCCAATGAAAGGCTGCGCTGAGCTTAACCCGAGTCCCAAGTCCCTTCTGAAAAGACCGCCAGAACTAGGAGGTAAACTGAGTATCAGTTTTTGAAATAATAGACAATGGCACTCCATGAAGTTGAACCAACTCCCGAATATACTATTTGGCATAATCATCAGCCGAATCTGTGGTTTTGATTGGTAGAAAGTGTGCAGCATTGGTCAACTTGTCTACCACCACCCAAATAGAATCATAGTTTCGGTGAGTACGAGGTAGGCCTCTAATGAAATCCATATTAATATCTTCCCAATTCCAAGTGGGTATGCTAATATCTTGAAGTTCGCCTCTTGGCCTTTGATGTTCAACTTTGACTTGTTGGCATTTCGGGCACTTGGCTACAAATTCTGCAATATCCTTCTTCATGCCGTTCCACCAATATATTTCAAATCGCAGTACATCTTGGTGGCACCTAGATAGATAGAGTAACTGGATCCATGTGCCTCATGCAATATCCGACCTCTCAAACCATCAACGTCTGGAACACATGGACGACCTACGTGTCGTGGTACACCATCTCGCCTTGGGAGAGAAAACCTCCACCTTCTTACTCTGGGCGGCTACTTTCAGCTTTCCAACATCAAATCCTCATCTTGTCTAGCCTTCATAAGTCATCAAGGACAGTTCAGATCCATTTTGCACAACAACACCACCATCGGTCGAGTCGACCAACCTAACTCCCAACCTTGCAAGTCGATGGACATCTTTCACCAACTCTTTCTTTCCCTCATCCACGTGGAACACACTCTCCATAGAAAGCCTACTGATGTCCTCTACCACATTAGCCTTCCCCAGGTGATAAAGAACACTCATATCGTAGTCCTTAAGTAAGCTCCAACCACCTCCTTTGTCAAAGATTGAGATCTTTCTGCATAAATACATATTGCAAGCTCTTGCAGGGTCCGTAAATACATCCACATGAGCCTCATACAAGTAATGCCACCATATCTTCAATGCAAACACCACCGCGGCTAACTCAAGATCATGGGTTGGGTAATTTTTCTCATGGATTTTCAACTGTCTTGAGGCATACGCTATCACCTTCCCATATTTGCATCAACACACCTAGTCGGTCTCGAAGCATCACAATATACTACAAAACCATGGTACCCTCAGGTAGGTTAACACTAGTGCTGAAGTGAGTCGAGTCTTCAACTCTTGGAAGCTTTACTCTCACAAGCTTCCGACCACTGGAACTACCTTTTTCTGAGTCCAACCTGGTCAATGGTGCTTACAGCCCGATGAAAAATCCTCTACGAATCTACGGTAGTAACTTTGTTAGGCCCAAGAAACTACGAATTTACGAAGGATTTACGGTCTGGGCCAATTCTTTCACCTCTTCAATCTTCTGAGAATCTACCTATATGCCCTCACTCGATACCATGGCCTAAGAATTTCACGAAGTCAACCAAAATTCAAACTTTACGAAGCTTTGCATATAGCTGATGATCCTTGAGAGTCTGCAACACTACTCTCAAATAAGCATGCTTCTCCTCCTCCGAGTATATAAGGATATAATAGATGAACACGATGACGAACATGTCGAATATTTCTTGAATACCCTGATCATCAAGTGCATGAAAACTGGGGGCATTAGTTGGTCCAAAGACATAACAACAAATTTGTAGTGACCATACCAGAACCCTAAAGGCGGTTTCGGGATGTCACTCTCCCGAACCCGAGTTGGTATTACCCATTACCTGAGATATATCTTTGAAAGCATATGGAACCCTGAAGCTGGTCAAATAAGTCGCCGATCTGGGTAAGGTACCGATTCTTGACAGTGACCTTGTTCAATTTCCAGTAATCAATAGACATGAGAAGGGAACCATCTTTCTTCTGGACAAATAACACTGCTGCACCCCATGGAGACTTGCTCGGCGATAAAACCCTTATCTAGCGAAGTCCTTAAATTGATCCTTCAACTCCTTTAAGCTCGGCTGGAGCCATCCTATAGGGAGGAATAGAGATGGGCTTCGTATCGGGTAAGATATCAATACCGAAATCAATTTCCCCCTCTAGAGGAACACCTGGCAAATCATTGGGAAAAACCTCCAAATACTCACACACTACCGAGCAATTTGGATAGTCGAGGTCTTAGACTCAACATCCTTAACCCTAACTAGGTGATACATGAAGCCCTTAGAGATCATTTTCCTGGCCTTAAGATAAGAAATAAACCAACTGGATGGTACAACTGAGTTACCCTTCCACTACAACACCGAATCACCCATAAATTGGAATTCCAATGCACGGGTCCTATAATTTATCAAAGTGTAAAATGCAAACAACCAATCCATACCGAAAATGGTGTCAAAGTCAGTCATAGCCAACTCTACAAAGTCTGCGGAAGTGACCTTATGCAATACGTAGCTGGGCAACCTCTATACACCCACCTAGCTACAACCAAATCACTGACTAGAGTAGAGACTGAGAACGATTCTAACAGGATTTCAAGGCTAACTCCAGAACTACTAGCAATATAACGGGTCACAAAAGACAAAGTAGTTCCTGGATCTAACAAGGCACAAGCATCAATATGAAAGACTTGAAATACCAGTGACCAAATCTGGTGAAGCCTCCTACTCCTGGCTAGGGTACCTAAAGCATAAAACCTATTTTGGTGTTGACTGCCTGCTGAACTAGTAGAGGCACGCTGCTTGAGGAGGATGTGTTCTTGGAGCGAGAAAAAGCTGGTTGTTGTCACATAGGTCCCACTAACCCACGATCTGGCTGAGGTGTAATCTAGTCTGAGCCCGGGTTTACCACACCTGAAACACGCATCTGAGCCAACTAGCACCTCGAGATAGATTCTTGCCGCACTTCGCACAAGATGGACAAGTGCGCTCTACGCATGCTACCTGATCCCTCGAGCCTGTAAGCCTGCTCCTCTAATCTCCTCCTAAACCTAGATGGCGTACTGGCCGATGATGGAGCTGGAGCAATGGACCTATGCTGGGACTGCTAGTGCTGTCCACCCCACGACTGACACGAGGACACCTCGCAATTATCGGTCTGACCCTCTTGGCCTCCCTATGAATCTGGTAGACCGACTCCATCTGTTGTGCATGCAATACAATACGGGGGAAGTCAATATCGTGGAGCATGGCGATCGCAATCACTGTCCAGTAATCCACCACCCTATGCACAAAACGGCTCACCCGAGCCACACAGTCCTTCACCAACTCCAAAGCATACTTAGATAATTGAGTGAACTCCAATGCGTACTCTTGAATAGAAATGTTTCCCTGCTTCAAATTAACAAACTCGGCCTTTTTGAGCTCCCTCATCTCCCGAGGGAAGAACCCATCAAAAAATTCCGTGTGAAACTCTTCCCAACATATCGGGCCTGCACCCCCTGCCTGGCATCTCTCCACAACTTGAACCATATGTGAGCCACCTGTTTGGCTGATGGAGACAAATGTTGTTTCCCAGACTCTACTTCTGGCTCTTTAACCTGGGTGATCTTTAGAATCTCCTCTATAAAATCGTGTGGATCCTCTATAACACAGGTGAAGCCTCCTATACTCCCTGTGAGGATACTAAAGCATAAAACCTATTTTGGTGTTATTTTCTTGAACTAGTAGAGCACGCTGCTGAGGAGGATGTGTTGCTGGAGCGGAAAAATTGGTTGTTGTCACATGGTTCCCACTAACCCCTGATCTGGCTGAGGTGTAATCCCTAAGTCTGAGCCCGTGTTTTTCCACACGAAACACGCATGCGAGCCAACTAAGCACCTCCCGAGATGATTCTTGCTACACCCGCACAAGATGGAAAAAGTTCGCTCTACCTGCATGCTACCCTGATCCCTCGAGCCTGAAGCCCTGCTCTTCTAATCTCCTCTAAACCTAGATGGCGTACTGGCCGATGATGGAGCTGGAGCAATGGACCTATCTTGGGACTCTTGATGTTGCTCACCCCACGACTGACCACGAGACACCTCATAGTTGTTGGTCTGTCCCTCTTGGCCTCCCTATGACTTTGGTAGACTGACTCCATCGTTGTGCATGCAATAAAATACGGGGAAATCAATATCTCGATGGAGCATGGCGATCCTGCAATCCTTGTCAAGTAATCCACCACCCTATGCACCGGCAAATACCCGAGCCCTCTGACCGCCACCAACTCCAAAGCATACTTAGTAATCGAGTGAACTCCAATGCGTACTCTTGAATAGAAATGTTTCCTGCTTCAAATTAACAAACTCGGCCTTTTTGAGCTCCCTCATCTCCCGAGGAAGAACCAATAAATGTCGCGTGGAACTCTTCCCAACATATCGGGCCTGCACCCCACGCCCTGGCATCTCTCCTTACTTGAACCATATGTGAGCCACCCCTTTAACTGATAGGAGGTCAATTCAACACATTCCAATTGTTCACCCCTTTTTGGGTGATCTTTAGAATCTCCTCTATAAAATCGTGTGGATCCTCGTCCACCTTCATTCCCATGAACTCAGGAGGGCTCATCCTCAATTAATCCCTCACCCTAGCTGCCCGTTTCCATTAAGGGAAATACACCACCGTATGATTCTAAACACAGGTAGTCATGGCTGTGCCAACTTGCCTCCTGAATCGCTGCCCTAAACTCAGCGTGGAAGCTAGCTCTGATGCGTACTCCCCGTGAGCAGCTGCAGAACTGGCTGATGCTCACCAGCATGGACATCCTCATGATCATTGCCATTACTATTTTCTTATGGCGTTCACTGCGCGTGGAGGCATGATTTTGCAACGCAAAATAGCACGAATTAGAAGGGTAAAGGACTTCCATCGCACGACATAGATCATGAAAGAAGGGAACATTTCCTAAACATCTTGTAGCATCTTCGTCACTTAAGTGTGGCTTGCTTCACACCCATGAAAAATACTCTACTTAACGTGGCTTTTAGACACCCTAGGACACTTCAAACCTACTGCTCAGATACCAAGTTCGTCCACGGCCGAGCGTACACCCGGATTGTAGACACGGGATAAGGAGCCCCGACAGGCGGTAACCCATGGCATGAGCATACATCTAATTCAATCACATAAGAGGAAGACTTAGTATAGAAAATGTAACATGTCATAAATGAAGACAGGACAATACATAATCCATACATGACGGCTGAATACAACCGGTAGTATAAAATGCCTCTAATCATGATAGACGGGTTGATGGGACAACTCCCCCAACCAACCTACGATACTGGAACTGAAAGAGAAACAATAGAGTCGAACATATGGCCACGGAACAGGAGGACTCACCAAGAAGATGATAGCAAACTACGAGAAGCTGCGGGAGGGTGAGCACGAGTCGGGTCTTGTATCATGAAATGATACGACATAGAAATATGCGATCAAGCCACGTTACAGGAATGTATTCAGTATGCAAGGTGAGTAAAACGGATATTTAAAACATATAAAACACATAAATGATCATAAGAGTAGGACTTCATGCTCATATCATAAACATCATAACATAACGTAAGGCTCAAGCTTTCAAAACATTATTAATGCAATCGTACTCATAATCATAAGAGGAAGAATTATTGAACATAACTTGGGCAATATATAATAATAGACATGCATAAATCATGGTACAGTGGGAGATTCTCTTAACCGACATATCCCATATTGTCACACCACTCCTGGGGAGGCACGGCGGCACTTGGTTCCTACTAGGATACGAAGCCGGCTAAAGCGGCTTGGGCCTAAGGACTTTGGTGCAAGTTGCTTTTTGACTCTTATATCAAGAAAACAATGGGGCTATATCTCAACTGTAAATACAACCGGCCGATAAGGCCTTATAACCACCTATGAAAGAAAATAGCCAGCTGGCAGAACAGCGATGGCAGCTAGGGAATCCTATGCGGGCAAACAAGACCACCATGATGTCTAGTTATGAGCGCCAAAAGTAATCCGGTACTAAACTAAACTATGGCCGACAAGGCCGCTAATCTATCAGTTAAATAAGGCCCCACACAGCCAGCACATGAACTAAAGCACATATAGGCCCCACAAGACCAATAACAACTAACCACAGGGAAGTATATACAATCTGCAAGCCTCTAGGTAATATAGTGCAGTCGGGACGAGCGCCCCGACCTATTCCTTACACTATACAGTCAAAGGCCAAACCTCCTATCTACGGGCTCCGGAGAGGGCTGACTTTTCTGGCGTGCTGGCTGGGCTACGAGGGTCCTGCTCCTCGTCTATCCGTACCTGCTGGCAAGCCAAATACGGTGCCTCCGAAAGGGTGTCGTACAATAGGTACTGATTATGTAAAGCGATAGCTGCGTAACAACTGAGTAGTAAAGATAAAGGCAGAAAAGATGAAAGAAAAGAAATGTGAGTCATACCTGAATAGCTGGGTTTTCTATTATCTAGTATATCAATAACTAAAGCAAACAAGAACCTTACCTGGCCCCCATAAGCTGGAAGGTACAACCAGCACAAAACAACCCACACAGGCCCCTAAGCCACCTGAGTGAGTACACATCAATCTATATACCTATGAAGGTCATAACGGGTCATACTAGTAGCTATAGCCGTCCCGTCCAGCCCTGGATCTGCAACTGAGCCTCAAACCACTCACTATAGTTGTATTTGAGTCTAGTGGACTCCGATATCACACCCGGGCACCAAGCTCGTCGGGGGCGTGGTGCCGATACGGTGTATGTATAATGAACGTCGACCATGGAATAGACTCTATATGAGGACTTTGGAGCATCTTCGTCCCTCGCCCGGATGGCATGCGCTCTTTCTGGAGCGACTTCATCTCGCCCTAGCTGGCGTCGACACAGCTAGTAACCCTGGGGTTGGTCACAGAGGCTATATAGATAAATCGTCAATACAACATAGAATACTAGCCTTAGCTAATAAAAACAACTATTCATGATTACGTACTTTTGATTCTCTTCTTGGGATTTAGACTGAGTTATAACAGGAACTAACGCAAGGAACTGCGCTTAACGCCCACCTCAATTGTCGGTTTCTGATTAGCGTGGGTTCCAATTCGTATTCAACGGCTCTTCGCAACTGAAATCGTATTATTGTAAGAATGAGGCTAATTTCAATACTAAATTCATAGAAAATGATAACTTTATATATAAATATTAACTATATTTCAACTTGAAGGATCACGATCAAAAACTCATAATTTCTCGAGAATTTAGAAGGGAGAAATGCTTAGTTTAAGCTTGTGATCATATTGACACTAGTTTGGAGCAATTCCAAGCAACTTTAGCTTAGCGAAGTTACGATTCACCGAGCGAATTTCGCGAAACAACGCCGTAGCAATGCTCCTGCAGCTTTATACTTCGATACCTGAAGTTAATTTGAATTAGGGCAGCATTTCGTAGCGTAAACGGAAGATTTATACCTTGTTTCTTCATGCTTCCTCGGGTCGAGTCATATATATAACGAAAATAAATTAAAATTCCAAGGAGGAACATATATATACTTGGGCGGTGGATAGGGCAACGTGGCATAGACCCCAACGCCATTCTACGGGTGTGCCACGGGCCAATGGCGGAGGAGCAAGGTCCGTGCCACATTGCCCCTTTGGGCAACTGGCCCGACCTTCTCCCACGCAGTCCCATCTCCGTGCTTGTTCAACCTTTCCCCAGGCCCTTTTCTCGCATGTATTTCACTCTAAAACTCTTAACTAACGTACGGATAGGTCGACTAAAGGTTAGGAATTTATGGGGTGTAACACATATGAAGCCGACTTGTAACCTAGTCGGGAGGGTGTTCATGCCTTGCCAGGGTAGAACCATGAAAGTGTGATATCACCATGAAAGGGCTATTTGGGTCAGGGACAGTCTATAGGAGGTCCCAACATGTAATGTTGGCACGTAGTTTTATGATATACGTGGCAAAACCTAGGCCCAAACCTACTCGGTGATCGATATTACTCCCAAGAGGAAACTATATAGTGCTCATGGTATAACATGCATGAATTCGCAGGCTAGTTAAATCATGATAATCATAAACATATTGATACATACATGAACTAGCCATGACATAAGGCCCGTGAGTCGGCCAAAAACAAAATTCATGATTCATAAGGTTAACTTCTACTTATAAGAACCTTAACCTTGCAATTACTTTTTCTAAAAAATTTTAGTAGGGACTCCCACATGTGGACTATCAAAATCCTGGCTTAGAAAAAGTCTAGTACAGGAACTTCATACAATACTATCACAACTTACAATAAGATCAGAGTCAATTGAGTTGTACACAACACACAAATCATAAAGCCATAACTACAAGTAAAGGTACCTTAAGGCATGGCCTGAGCTAAGCCTGGAACAAATGGGATATACGGGTTCCCATGTCATCCTCAGCTTCCCAAGTCATTTCTGTCTATTCTTGTTCCTCCACAATACTTTAACAGGGCAACATCTTTAGTCCTTAACCTACAGCCTGCCGATCTAGTATAGGTACTGGAACCTCTTCATAGGCTAATTCCTCAGTAACTGTATGTCCTCAAGCGCGCGACTGAGACGTGATCCCCTATGCTTTGTGGCGTAACTACATGGAAAATGGACCAGGCGATATGTCTTTCAAGGATGAAGGTTTCTGTCTTCCACCCCCTGACCTATTCTCCGGAGTATTTGATACAGCCCGTATCTCAGGCTGATCTTACCCTTTTTGCCAAACCTCATCACACCTTTCATCGGCGAGACTTTCAAAAACACCCAGTCACTGTCTGAACTCCAAATTTCTCGTCGTGTATCCGTGTAAGATATCTAGCGGCTCTGGCTGTCAGTAGACGTTCTCTAATAAGCTTCACTTTTCTTCTTATTGATGAATTATATCTGGCCCAATTAACCCTGATTCTCCCACTAGAACCAACCCAGCAGGGACCCCTACATTTTCGCTCGTATAAAGCCTCATAAATGTTTAGATCGCTGAATGGTAACTATTGTTGTGGAAAACTCCGTAGGCGGTAAGTGTTCATCACAGCTACCTCAAATCCAACACACACGCTCGTAACATATCCTCGAGCGTTCGAATCACCTATGTTCGTCCTGCCCATCTATACGAGGGTGGAATGCTGTACTCAAATTAACCACCTGGGTTCCCAAACCTCTACGGAAGACTGCCATAATTTAGCTATGAATTGCTCCCTATCAGAAATGATAGATACTGGAACACCATATAATCTGACTAATTCTCTGATATACAATTCAGCGTAGTCTCGGCTAGTAGCCTAACTGGCAGAAAGTGGGCCTGTTTGGTCAACCTATCAATGATGACGAGATAGAATCAAATTTACGCTTTGTTATGAGGTAACCACATCGTATTAATCTTCCCATTTCCCACACAGGCACTGCTATTTCTTGTGTCAGTCCACCGGGTTTCTAATGTTGGCTTTCACCTGGTGGCAATTAGGACATTGGGCTTCTAAATTCTGCTACCTCTTTTTCATCCCGGCCACCAATAAATCTCTTTTATATCATGATACATCTTTGTTGAACCCGTGAGAGAAGGTAACGGGAATAATGCACTTCGCCCATAATTTGCTGGCGAAGTCCTGCCCTTTCTGGAACACAGAGGCGATCCCTATATCTCAAAACTCCGTCTTCAGTTACCTGGAAATTTGCAGCTCCCCTTTCTAAACCTTATCTACGAGGGCGGAGCAGTTAAGGTCGTCTTTGTCATTCTTTCACTTCAAAATTAACGACAATACTGCCGTATTCTAAATGACTGCTCATTGTCTCATGAATCTATTATATGGACGGCTAAACTGGCTGATTGATGCAATTCTCGGGCCAGTCCCTGTTTTCCCTAGCTTCAATATGTTAAACTCCCCATAGACTTACGGCCGAGAGCATCTGCTACAACATTGGCTTTTCTTGGGTGATACAAAATATTCACCTCATAGTCTTTCAATAGCTCTAACCAGCGATGTTGTCGTAGGTTCAATTCTTTCTATGTGAAAATATACTGGAGGCTCTTATGATCAGTAAAAATATCTACACGCACACCATACAAATAGTTCCTCCATAATTTCAAAGGCGCATGAATCACCGCGGCTAATTCAGGATCATGGGTGGGGTAGTTCTTTTCTTGCTTCTTCAACTGTCTGGAAGCGTAAGCAATTACCTTATCATGCTGCATCAGAACACATCCCAACCCGACGCCTAAAGCATTGCAGTACACCACATAACCCTTTGATCCTTCTGGCAAGGCTATCCGTGCGAGTCAGAATCTGTTTTCAATTCTTGAAACTCTGTTCACATGCTTCAGTCCAGTGAAATTTGATTGTTTTCTGAGTTAACTTGGTCAAGGCGCTTCCTAAGGTAGAAAATCCTTCCACGAACCTTCCGTAATACCGGATAACCCTAGAAAACTAAGTACCTGAATTAGGGTAATGGAATTCTAGACCACGTCTTTACTGCTTCAATTTTCTGAGAGTCCACCTAAATTCCAGCATCTGACACAATGTGGCTGAAGTCTACTGAATTTATCCAGAATTCACATTTAGAAAACTTACATACAACTGGTGATTCCTGAGAGTGCAGTCTTTGTTCATAGGTGATCCCAGTGATCTGCCTCTGAGCAGGAATATACAGAATATCATCAATAATCACTATCACAAATAGGTCCAGATATGGCTTGAAGCTGTTGTTCACATCAAGTCCATGAACTTGTCGGAGAATTCGTTAGTCCAAAGATATGACTAGGAACTCAAAATGGCCATACCTGGTCCTAAGCGGTTTTGAATATCTTTCTCCCGAACCCGGACTTGATGGTACCTAACCTTAAGTCAATTTTGGAAAATATTTCGCCCCTGTAACTGATCAAACAAATCACCCTGTAACGGGAAGCGGGTACTTATTCTTGATAGTGACTTTATTAATTTGTCGATAATCTTTGCACATACGGAGAGAGCCATCCTTCTTTCTCACAAATAGGACTGGTGCTCCCCAGAAGCTCTCTCAGCCTGATGAAGCCCTTATCTAGCAAATCTTTCAACTGTTCCTTCAAATCTCACGAGCTCGGCAAAGTCATTCGGTATGGAGGAGGCCGATATGGGTTGAGTACCTGGTAATAAATCAATTGCAAAATCGATTTCCCCGTACAGGGGAATGCCAGGTAGCTCATTTGGAAATACATTTGAAAATTCATTGACTCTTGGAATGGGTGAAGAGTCGGAGTGCAGCAGACATCACGAACTCTGACAATGTGATAGATGCATCCCTTTGCTATCAATTTTCTCGCCCGAAGATAGGAAATAAACCTACCTTTCGGGGTAGCCGCACTACCTTTCCACTCCCGTAATACCTCCCGGAAAGTGCAATCGGACAATCTTGGTCAACATGTACATTGGCATAGCATGAAGCTAGTCAATCCATACCCATAATTGCATCAAATCAACCATCTCTAATTCTACCAAATTTGCTAAGTCTAACGACCAACGACTTCTGTTGTACACCCTCGGTAAACCCTTTTAGCTATAACAATGGATACCACGATGGGAGTGAACCACTTTGAAAAAGCTCACAAAGAAATTCCAGTGTAATACCGAACTTCCGAGCCACTAACGGGGTAACATAAGATAAAGTGGAACCTGGGTCTATCAAAGCATATACAAAATGAGAGCAAATGTCAGCATGTCACAACATCCGGCTTGACGACTCGGCTCCTGTCGCCCCGATAAAGCATATGTAAATATTTGGACAGTACATGAACTGGAGGCCACTGACCTACCTCAGCCTCTACCGATTGGGCTGAGGGCCTGCGCCCTGCTGGAGATGCTGGGGCGCGTGACCCTGCGTCTGTCCTGCCGGTCACGATCACTCGACTGAGCCGGACAGTCCCTCATCCGAAGTGACCCTCTTGTCACATTCACCCAACTTAAGCCATATAACCATAGATGCATGCCCCAGAATGACGCCGACTACAAATAGAGGGCAAGGTAAATCTGCTATGCTCTGACCCCCCTATGTTGTTGTGATCCTGGCGACCGTGGCACTCGTCAGACCTGGCATCCTGACGACCAAACCTGCTCCCCTGTTTCTTTTGTGGAGGTGGGGTCTAGGTGTTCTGTCGATAATCGTGAGTGCAGGTCCACTCTAGGACTCTATCGCATATCATAGGTCTATTCCTGCGGTGCTGCACGACGTGCCCTCTCTATCCTAGTTGCCTTTGCCGGATCCCTTCAATATTCTGGGCAAATGCCTGTACACGAGCAATATCCATATCCTCTCGCAAGGTAGCTGTGATACACGTCTCTACATATTCTGGATTCAGCCCCATGATAAACCGGTGCACCAGCAGTGGCATGGTATCCACAAAGAAATTTGGTGCATGTTAGGCCAAGGAATCAAACCTCATAGAATATTCTCGAACACTCATCGAACCCTGCTCAAACCAAAAATTAATCTACCTGGCTGGAAATCTCCCCTGGCAGATAATGGTCTAAAAGGCCTCGGAGAAACTGGGCCAAGGTGGTAGGGGCAACATCTACTGCCTTGGGACCTTTCCCAGTTCTCGTACCATAGTACCGCTATGTCCCGCAACTGAGATACCGTGCTCCACTAGTGCAGTAAGGGTGGCATGCATCCAGTGCTGTAATTACGGGGGACTCAGATTACAAGAATTCTTGGACCCTCGAGCTACCGGCCCTTCTGAAGATTCTGCAACTATCGATACTATGGAGGCGATGTTGTGCGGCCATCATCTAGCTAACATAACAACAGCACTCCCTATTGCCTCCCAATCCCGATGGTACTGGTATAGAGACTGTTGGAGGCGGTGTCGTCACATTTTCCTCTCCGAGCGGCTCCTGACATGGTGAAGAGTGTCAGAAAGACCGAGATGAAGCCTCCCTGTCGCCTGTTGGGCGACTCGCTGAGGCACCATGCTAGTGCCCTCTCTGGCTGCTACATCCAATCTCCTTCCAGTCGTAGGGTGTCGGGGGTCTGCCATTTCTCTGTAGATAAAAGAATATGGTAAGCTTGGGGATTAATCTATACCGTACAACTCTATAGCACGTTTGGATAAGAAAAACAGTAACCAACCTATCATACCTCATAGCCTCTGCCTATAGTATGTGGTGCACAACACATCCATAGACAAGACTCTACTTAACACGGCTTGCATACTGATCTGGGGCATATTTATATGCCAAGTGATCTCGAATGCATCGTTTTTCCTTGTTTATCCAACAATGTTTGTATATTCTCGTGTAAATTGTAGGAAAGTGTGAATTTATACTAACCAACATGATTAGCGTTGTTTTGCAGGAAAAACGTACTTTTTATGGAGCTAAGATGCATGTAGGGAGGAATTGGAGATGGACTCGGGAGCGAGCAAGGAATTGGCCAAGGGAAGCAAGAAATAAAGGGAACTCCCCGATGGAGCCATGTCCACGCTGCCATCGCGGATGCGTTCTGTCAGGGGATTTAATTTCAAGGAATTCCAGAGAAGGTCACGATCTGCCATGGCACGTTGGACCTAAATTTCATGGATCTTGACATTCTAGTGAAGGTGCGCGTTTGCAGTGGCACAGCTGAGCATGCTCCGCGTTGCATATCGTGCCACATTGGGAGTAATTACCTGGGCAGCCAAATTACAGAGAGCCTCCGCATTTGCACCGGGTCACGGAGGCAGTGCTCCGCGATACACTCCGTGACACATTGCTTTATTATTTCGGGAAAAAATTCTCACCAATATAAGTAGAACACTTAGGTTCATTTTTAATTATTCTGACTTGGTGGAGCAAGAACGTGGGTTACGGGCGGTTGAGAGGGACGAAAATTCTTGAGGTTTTCTCTATCCCTTTCTTCTTTCTTTCGGAATTGTTTGTATGATTTACATTCATTTAACGATGTTTAATCCACAAATGAGTGGCTAATTACACTTACTGAGGTTAGGAACAATTTTATTGAAATGTAATTGTTGATCATCCGGTTTTTCCATCTTTTCTTTCATGGTTGTTCTATTAATTCTTGTTCTTACCTCTGGCCAATGTTAATGTAAATCCAAAAAGTCCGGTTTCACTCGGAGCACGAAACTTGAAAGTTGTGAATTAATAGGATATGATCTGTTCTTTGTTTGGGAAAATTGAGAATTGATTACCTTCGGGATAGAAATATACCTGAAAGTCGTATTAGTCAAGTGTGGAATCGGTTTTGTATGGCTAGAACATGAATTTCTTCTTATCACAGAAATGTAGGTGGAAGGTTCATGATTCTTAAGTTGGGTTAAATACTTAATCCATAGGCATAAGTTTCGACTAACAACCGGATAAAAGATAAACAATATATGTCGATAATTAATTTCTTTCATGTTCGTTTTAGCCTCAGCATGCTCACATTCATCGTTCAGACTCACTTGTATATTTATTTTAGCTTCTATGTAAAAGTATAAAATTAGATAACCAAATATAAAAACTTTTCTTCCCACTTGTTTATGCATTCTTAGAGTTAGGTAGATTGACACTTGAGGTGATTTTGCCCTGTAGTCCAGTCCCTGTGGGATCGATACTTACAACATGAGCCACTTACTACTTGTTCGACCACGTGCACTTGCGTGTAGTCATCCAGACAGCCGAACAAGTTTTTGGCGCCATTGCCGGGGACGCTTGGTGGTAAATTTTTCTTAAGTGTTAGTTAACGAATTCCTATAAGCGTTGACAACGTGTTCTTGATTTTATTCTTTTTCAATATTTTTGATTGTTTGTGAATACCCTTCTTGGCATGACATCATGGAACACAAAATGGTTTAAATGGTGAATACTCATATTTTGACGAACCTGTTCTGAATTTCGGAGGACACCACTGGTGGCAACATTGTAACACATGTGACATATGTGGTGGTCAAGAATGAACATTGGGATGGCTGTCGAATGCATACTCCCTTCCTAGGCCCCTACTATGATCCTTCAATTTGTTTTTGATGAATATAGGCATGCTGAAAATGAGGACTTGGGACGCCAAGACCGATTAGAGACATCAGCTGAAGCAACTCCTTGAGCATTAAACAATGAAGGAGGCAATGGCAACATTGATAAGTCAGGAAGAAGAGAATGCAGAGGCTCTAAAAAGGATGAGCGTTAAATTCACGAGATGAGATTGCTGAGGCTGAAGCTTGTGATCAATTGCAGGTAACAGTTGTAGGCGATATTCAAGAGAATTGATACAAGAGGAAGACAAGAGGGTGAATTTTCAGATGAAGCCCGACATTTGGGAACCTCTTAGTGTCCCCATGATGAGCTCATACTTGTAGGAAATTCGTTCGGGGGAGAAGAGATGAGTGTACCATTTGACACTAATGAAGAGATAAATGTTGATGCAGAGAAGAGGTATACAAGGGAGGTCAATCACGGTGCAGTTTCGGGAAATCAAGGTGCATTGGACCCCACTCGAAGCATTTTTCTACCTTGAGGTTGGTTGACGACATAGAAATGGAGTCTTCAGAAGCTTCATAAGAAATATCAGAGGAAGTTCAAAATCCCATATATTCTGAAATTTGTTGACCAATAGAAAAAACGACTTCACTTACTTAAGGACCAATAAACATCAAAGGCGACATCTACTGCTTGGTCCTTACAATTTTTCACCACCACCCGGGAGCATAAAGGAAATTATAGAAGAAATTAGGGGTGAGATCATATCCTCAAGGTGGAGGAAAAGTGGTGAAATGTAATACGTCCTGCCGCAGCGTAAAATTAGCGCTGCTGGGAGAGCAACCCAAAGGGTACCATGGGTATCCATTTTAATTTCTTGCATTAGAATTGATTTTATTTTATTTTTCATCTTTTGTTGTTTTTGGTGGAAAGTTAAGCACAGATGGAGGGAAGTCTGAGTACCTGTGAAGGAGGAAGCTAACAAGCATGGAAGAGAAAAAGTGTGGGGTTGAATACCCACTTGTGCAAGTTGAAGAAAAGCATGTTGTTGGCCGGGCCTAAAGGCCTCGGGGAGTACTTCTTACCCTGGTTAAAAGTATGAGGCTTGGGAAAATTTTAAAATTCTTGCCTTAACGATTTGTAATTGGATGTAATGCGTGTGGAAAATAATTGGAAAAAAAAAAAAGAAAAAGAAAAATATATTATAATAATAATAATATATTTTGTGTGGTTGAAACCTATGAATTCTAACCAATTTCGTATTATGAAATGAATTTCAGGTTGAACGGAGGGCAAAAATTACAAAGGATCGCAAAGGAAAAATCAAGGTGAGAATAAAAAAATAAAAAAAAATAAAAGGTGGCAAAACAGTGAGCCTGCGCGTTGGCTCCGTGTCACGGAGGAGGGCCTCCGCGTTACCCTCCGTGACACGTTGAAGGCGATTACGGAATTTACACAAATTCCAGAATGCTACTTCTGCGTGATGCTCCGTGTCACGGAGATGCTCCGCGTTACCCCCCTGTGACACGTTGAGGTGTTTTCAGCGTCGGGTACACCGGGTAACGCGCGAAAATCCCCTTTTTTAACACTAAAATTGCCTCATTCTTTCCCATTTCCCATCCCCACCCGAGACAAACACCCAAATTTCCCCCTTCCCCAACGTAGCATGGACTTAGGCACGAGTTTTCTTCAATTTTCTTCATATCACTTGAGGCGCATTATGTTTCTAACTTCATCTCAATTCTTATCAGAAATTTCTCTCGATTTTGAGCATGAGAGAAAAGCCCTTTCCTAATTATAAATTTAGCTTAAATTCATTTTAAGTTATGGTTGATTGATGTTCGTAGTATCTTTGTGATTATATGAACGCGATAATTACATGCTTGATCGAATTTTGTTGTGAAATTGTAGCTAGGGTTGTGTTGTGAATAGGAAGAAATTGAATTGAGGTTGAAATGTGAAAAATTATTGGGTTGTACATGTTGGGTGAGTTGAATGGTGTTGTGCTTAACGTTATAATGCTAAAGAAGCGATGAATTTTTGGGGGAACAAATTGGTTGAAATTGCATGGTATCCGAATTACCTAGAAATTGGGGAATTGCTTGAGTTGAGTTGATCAAATTTTTTCGCTAAGTGCTATGTGATGAAATGTTATCGATGGTAATGTTGGGATTAGCTGTACGAAGTCTGAATAGTACATAGAGGGTATATTGTCGAATCCGCGGAATGCACGAGGCATTTTCGTTGTTTTGTTGTTTTTGGTTTCTTTTTATGTAAATAATAGAATAGGTATGTTCTTGTCGTAATGCCATAATTGTGGCTAAAGACTAAGTGTGGGGTGGCCTATTAGCAACTAGTCGAAGCTAATTTTTAAATTGGTGACATTGGAAGTGTCTGCTTTATTTGGCGGGAACGATGTCGAGCGAGCAAGACAAAGGAAAGGGCGCCATCGGGCGCCGGTAGAAAGAGTATGAGAATGGGGGCAGCAGTCCCAGCAGCAACAGCGGTTCCGCGCGGCCAAAGCCGCCAATACGGAACCGATGGGTGATAGACGAAGGGAAGAAATGGTATGCCAAACACAAAGAGACCAAATACTTCCACACGAGGAGCGCATTGCAAGGAGCCACTTGCACAGGGGAATTCCCGAGAATTTGTACACCGTATTGACTTTGTCGGGTTGCACTTCATCTTTGAAGAGCCCAAGGAGTGCAATCTGCACTTGATTCAGGGGAGTTCGCCAACTGGAACCCGACACTGCGCAGTCACACCGTCAAGATAAGGGGGCGAGGTTGTCACCTTTTGGGCCACACCACACAGGTGCATATATTGGAGAGTGTGAGTAGGTGCCTGTACTCAGGCGGAGGTTGAATATCACTCCACCTTATGCGGATATCAGACGCACATTGTGTGGAGCCCGTTCAACAACACGTTGGAGCAGGCATAAGGAGAGGGGCTACCATCAGACATTGCCCTACTCACAGATGAACAGGAAGCCAGGATACAGTACGAAGATAGTAATATTCACCGCCCGTTCGGGGGTGCACATAGCGAGATGTCACCTGGAATCGCGTATGCCTGGTGTATGCCCTGATGAAGGGCTGGAGATAAATGTGGGGGCAGTGATTATATCACTCCATGAAGAGAGCCCGCTTGCATCAAGGGCACAGGTACGGGTTTGGCGGTCTGCTGACCACGTTCCTGAGGAGTCTTTGGATGTGGAGGAAGAGACCATTTGGACTATATCCCCCTTGAGATGGAGGCGTTCCATAGGCGTCACAAAGACTAAGGCACCTGACACCACACCCACGGGCGGATTCTTACACTAGCCGAGCGACATGCTCGGGATGATCAGTAAATGGCCTGCATGTTTGGGATGCAGATGCTCCAGCTGCGCATAGGCGGGAACAAAGCAGCGGAGGATGAGTTGTGACGCTCGACCTGGGTACCTTTTGGCGAAAACGCCAGGGGCTCTATGTGGTGTGGGCCAGCTTTTGTAGAGCCTGTGGGTGATGACGTCCCCACGGATGGCGAGGGGAACCGTCGCGAGTATTCCGGCGTTGAGTCAGAGGAGGACGACGGGGGAAATTCAGACATGGGAGACGAGGCGTGACACACGATGAAGAAGTGGAATACTTTGATTGATCGGGGAGTTTCACCACCCCACTTTTGTGTTTGTGATTGTATGAACACTGGGGACAGTGTTCGGTTTTAAGTGGTGGGGAAGTAGTTAGTGGTGCTGGTTTTGTCTTGATTTGTATGTATATGCATGTTCTGTTGTTGTGTTTGAAAATATTGTGACCCTATTTTTGTGTGTATGCTTCGTATTGTAAATATCTTTTTGAAGTGTTGTGTCTTTGTTGAATGTTGTTAGCGAGTGTGTAAATAGTTTTTGTCAAAATTATCGATATTTTTAAGAAATTTCGTTGAATTATTTTTATTGGGTTTCTCGGAGTTTTGTTTTGAGTTCTTTTACCGAGAAGAGTCCCATTGAACCGAAGTCGTAAATAGTGACCGTTCCTATGATGGATGGATTAAGACTATCTTAAAGAAATGCAGTTGGTAGAGTAGCTTCTTATTTTTTTGTTTGGTTTGTTGGTTGTATCCCATGCATGTTGCTACTCTATGGCTACGAAATTCATTGTTGCATTGTACATGATGTTTAGAATGCAAAAGGTGATTCGTATGAAAGCATGCAAATTTTGTACATATGTAGAGATACTTAGGCTACAGGAATTCGATTCGGTGTGATTGAGGCTTAATTTTGAATTCTTATGTAATTAGCTGATTAAAGGAGTACGTAGAATATGTCTTGAGTTGAGCATGTGCAATGAGTGTATAGTGAGGTCACGTTTATTCCATGCTATTATGTAATGCCTAGAACTTGCCTGTTGTGTGACAAAATGAAATGAAGTGTAGTGTAGGAAAGGATGTAGGGCGTTTCTTTGTTTAGCTAAAAGTTTTCTTTTCTTTCTCATTACCCACATGAATGTTAAATCCTAGTTAGCCCATTGAGCCTTTGGCCTATTTTTTTCTTTTGTCGAAAAGGTGTAAACCAAGCTTAACCCTATCTTTCCATTTTCCATAAATCGAATCCGAAGCTCTTAAGCGCTCAAGAAAAAAATTAATTTTCCCACAGTGTAAAGGAGTGAAATGGTGAAAAGAAAATAAAGAGAGGAAAAAGCAAGGTGATGAAAGTAAAGAAAAAGAGTCAAAGGTGCACTCGCCAGAATTAAAAGAAAATAAAGTGCATACTTAATCGTGGTTATTTAGTCTGGTGTGTTGTGTGCTTAAGAAAGTGGGGGACAAAAATTAAGAAAGACTTCAAGATGCGGAGGGAAGGAAGAAATTATGCTTAGATTGTGATGGGATGTATGGAAAAAGCGCTTAAGGAGGCTAGTTACTATTATTGGTTAGCCAGGTTTATACTAGTTTCAGTAGCTACATTACAACCCGTCAGTCCTACATGATCCTACATCACGCGTCCTTATATTAGTGAGTAATACACTGAAGGCAAGCCTATGGTTCATGCCGATGCATGTGAATTCTTTTGGGAGAGAGTGAGAATTATTGTGTATATGCCCTGCATGAAATGTTTTACAGTTCATGTGATTAAAAGGGAAACTCTCTGATGTGTGTGAGCACATGTTTGACGAAAGAATAAATTCGTGTCGGATATCTAGGTCAGCTAATTTTGAGGTTTGCCGATATCGAGTCGATTCTTGATGTCTAGGAGATCTTGATATGTTTAATGTCATTGTAAAGATGATACCATGCATGTTTTCTTGATGATTTGTTATATAAATAATCGGTATAACTATAACTCCGGATTGTCGAGCCAAAGTAGCCATGATGGGGTACTTAATTGCATGGGGTGTAGAGTATTGTTCGAGGACGAACAAGATTTTAAGTGTGGGGTAGGTGATCACGGGCATATTTATATGCCAAGTGATCTCAATACATCGTTTTTTTGCCTTGTTTATCCAACAATGTTTGAACATTCTCGTGTAAATTGTAGGAAAGTGTGAATTTATACTAACCAACATGATTAGCGTTGTTTTGCAGGAAAAACGTACTTTTTATGGAGCTAAGATGCATGTAGGGAGGAATTGGAGATGGACTCGGGAGCGAGCAAGGAATTGGCCAAGGGAAGCAAGAAATAAAGAGACTCCGCGATGGAGCCGTGTCACGCTGCCATCCTTGGATGCGTTCTGTCGGGGATTTAATTTCAGGAATTCCAGAGAAGGTCCGCGATCGTGCCGTGGCACGTTGGACCTTCATTCATGGATCTTGACATTCCGGTGAAGGTGCGCGTTTGCAACGTGGCACGCTGGACATGCTCTGCGTTGCATGGCGTGCCACGTTGGGAACAAGTGCCCAGGCGGCAAAATTCCAGAGCCTCCGCGTTTGCACCGTGTCACAGGCAGTGCTCGTGATGCACTCCGTGACGTTGCTTGTTATTCTGGAAAAATTCTCACCAGTATAAATAGAACACTTAGGTTCATTTTTAATTATTCTGACTTGGTGGAGCAAGAACGTGGGTTACAGGCAGTTGAGAGGACGAAGAGTGCTTAGGGTTTTCTCTCCTTTTCTTCTTTCTTTCAATTGTTTGTATGATTTACATTCATTTAACGATGTTTAATCCACAAATGAGTGGCTAATTACATTTCTTCTTGAGGTTAGGAACCGTTGTATTGAAATGTAATTGTTGATCATCTGGTTTTTTCCATCTTTTCTTTCATGGTTGTTCTATTAATTCTTGTTCTTACTGCATTGATATCTGGCCAATGTTAATGTAAATCCAAAAAGTCCGGTTTCACTCGAGAGAGCACGAAATGGAAAGTTATGGGTAATAGAGGATATGATCTTTTCTTGGTTTGGGAAAATTGAGAATTGATTTACCTTCAGGATGAAATATACCTGAAAGTCGTATTGATCCAAGTGTGGAATCGGTTTTGTATGGCTTGAACACAACTGCTTATCACGAAATGTAGGTGGAAGGTTCATGATTCTTATGTTGGGATAAATACGAGAGTTTTAATATAGGCATAAGTTCCGACTAGCAACCGGAGAAAAGATAAACAATATATGTCGATAATTAATTTCTTTACATGTTCGTTTTAGCCTCAGCATGCTCATATTCATTGTTCAGACTCACTTGTATATTTATTTTAGGCGCCCAGTATAAAATTAGATAACCAAATATAAGCTTTTCTTCCCATGTTGTCTGCATTCTTAGAGTTACGGTAGATTGACACTTGAGGTGATTTTGCCCTGTAGTCCAGTCCCTGTGGGATCGATACTTGGCTTACTTGAGCCACTTAACTTGTTCGACCACGTGAACTTGCGTGTAGTCATCCAGGCTTGACCGAACACATACTCCAGGATACGACACCGCTCTGATACCATGTTTGTCACGCCCCTCCCTGGGAGGTACGGCCCCGGAACCTAGTGCCAACTAGGATATGAACTGACTGAGCTGACTGGGCCACACAGCACTTCTGGTGCAGGACGACAACGACTCTTATATCAACAAAACAACGGGCTATATCTCGGTTGTAAATACAATCTCACGGGCATGGGCCTTATAGCCACCTATATGAAAAAGAACAAGCTAACGAGAACAAACGGTAACAGGATCCTATGCGGGCCAGTGGGCCTGTCTGATACTCTAGTTATGACTGTAAAGTAATCTAGTGCTAAAGTAAACTATGGCCGATAAGGCCGCTAATCTATCAGCTAAACAAGGCCCCACACGGCTAGCACATAACTAAAGCACATATAGGCCCCACACAAGCAATAACGGCTAACCACAGGGAAGTAGATACAATCTGCAAGTCTCTAGGAGTAATACGATGATCGGGACAGGGCCTCGGCCTATCCATAAACTGTGAAAGTCAAAGGGGTAAACCTCCATCTACAGGAGCTCAGAAAGAAAGGAGGTGATTGTTTTGAAACGATCTTTGTTTGTAGCTACAAGGGGCTGCTCCTCGTCTATCCGTACCTGCAGGCAAGTAATGCAGCACACCCCAGAAAGGGTGTCAGTACAATAAGTACTGAATATATATGTAAGGCGATAACTGTAAATAACTGAGTAGTAAAGATAAAGATGAAAGGATCGAAAGAAAAGGAATGGGAGTCGCCAGAATAGCTAGGTTTTCTATTATCTAGTCTATCAACTGAAAGCAAACAAGAACCTTACTTGGCCCCCATAAATCGAAGGTACAACCATCACAAAACAACCCACCTGGGGCCCCCATAAGCCATGGTGAGTACATATCAATCTATATACCCCTATCAAGGTCATAGTTATCTTTTGTTGCTTATAGCCGTCCTACTAGCCCTTGGATCTGCAAGCTCAGTCCAACTTGGCGACGCCAGGCGTATTAAGTCTAGTGGACTCTGATATCTGCACCTAGAGCACTGCCAGGCTCGCAATCGGGGTGTGGTGGCCGATACGGCTTCTATGTATAATAGTCAAGCCATGGAATGGACTCTATGAGGACCTAGGACCCCATCTTCATCCCTCGGGGTGACATGCCGCTCTTTCTAGAGCAATCATCTCGCCCCTGGCGGCGCGTCGGCACGGCTTGTAACCACAGGGTTGGTCACGAAGGCTATATAGACAAATCAAATCCCAATACAACATAGAATACTAGCCTCAGCTAATAAACACAACTATTCATGATTGTGTTCTTATTCTCTTACTGGGATTTAGGCGGGTTATAATACCATAGGAACTAACTTGCCAAAGAAACTGCCTTAACATATAGATTGTCGATTTCGATTAACTAGTAAGTTTCGATTCGTATTCAACAGCTCTTCCCAACTGAAATCGTATTAATAGGAATTGTAATTTAATTTCAATACTAAATTTGAGAAAATGATAAGTTTATAGATAAATATTAACTATATTTCAACTTGGCGGATCCACGATCAAAAACTCATAATTTCTCGAATCTAGAAAGAATGCTTACTTTAATCGTGATCGTATTGACACTAGTTTTGGAGCAATTCCAACAATTTGAGCTCGGCGGGTTACGATTCGCCGGGCGAATTTCACAAAACTAACACCGTAGCAATGCTCCTCGCAGCTTTATACTTCGATACCCGAAGTTGAGTGAATTCGAGGCGACGTTTCGTAGCGTAAGCGGAAGATTTATACCTAGTTTCTTCGTGCTTCCTCGGTTAAGTCGTATATATATATTGAAAATGAGTTAAAATTCCACTGAGGAAAATATATATATGAGGCGGTGGACAGGAAACGTGGCACGAACCCCAATGCACTGTTATACGGGCGTGCCACGGGAGCTGACACGGAGGAGCAAGGTCCGTGCAACGTGCCCCTTTGGGCAGGCGGCACGGCCTTCTCCACATGATCCGTCTCCATGCTCGTTCAACCTTTCCCCGGGCCCTTTCCTCGCATGTATTGCACTCAAAAACTCTTAACTAACATAAAATAGGTCGACTAAACATTAGAAACTTATAGGGTGCTTAACACATATGAGCACATATGAAGCCCACGACTTGCAACCCTAGTCGGGAGGTATTCGTACCTTGCCTAGGGTAGAACCATGAAAGTGTGATATCACCATGAAAAGGGCTGTTGGTTAGGGACAGTCCATAAGAGGTCCCAACATACCTTTAGTGGCACGTAGTTTATGAGATCTATGGCGAGAACCTGGGCCCGAACCTACTCGGTGTGTGATACTACTCCCAAAGCATATATAGTTCTTATGGTATAACATTAATGAATTCATAGGCTAGCTAAATCATGATAATCATAAACATATCTGTACATAGGTGAACTAGCCATGACCTAAGGCCCGTGAGTCGGCCAAAAACATAATTCATGATTCATAAGGTTCATACATACTTGTAGATCATGCATATAGCTTGAATTTCATAAAATCATAATTGGTAACATAATAGAATTCATGATTAAAATCATAAATCATGTTGAACTCATAAATATCATCAATGGTTAAGTAGATCATAGATCGATTCATCATGGGGCGTGCATAATTCGGCTTATATACATAAAACTTCCAAATCAATAATATTAGAATTTAATTTAATCACAAAAGCTTATTAAAACCCATAGATTATGATAAGATTTTAAAATCACAAAACCCATAATCAAATCATTAGATTTTAATTAAATCAAATTCAAAACCCCATGAGTGTTTTGTTGAAATCTTTGTAAAAATCATAGAGGAGGGGCATGGGTGTGGAAAAAATCACCCATTGATAGCCTTACATACCTGAGAATATCTGATTCTTAACTTCCTTTGATTGCCAAAGAATGAAATTGGAAGAATTGAAGAGAAGAGCCTAGAATCTCCTTTAATTACCTCTCACTATTCTTGCATGCATGAATGAAGACTTAGAATGGATCATTCTCTAAAAACCCACACCTTTCATAGCTAAAATGACGTATTTTAGGGTCCTTTAACATGAAAAGGTCGAAAATGCCCTTAATGAACTGCCTTACGAAACCTGGTCGGATGGAACTAACGGACAGGACTAATGGAATCGCTAGAGCTAACGACGACCCGTTCTGTCAACTCAATTATATGCACTACTTAAGCTTACTTCTGGAAACATGACCAACAAATGGATAGGATGACTCGTCCTACTAAACAAAGATGTGTTACTTCATCCGTTGTTTGCTCCTGATCCTTGGCACCTCATCCTCTAACGGGTCACACCACGACTTGTTACACCAAACAATGAGTCATTTTTTCCTCCTTCAAAGCCACTGGAAATCTCATTACTCAATCAACGACTACAATCAATGGTTCATTATAACTCCTGACGGGTCGTTGGAAGACCCGTTGTGAACCACCTGCTGAACTCAGCTTCCTCCAACGGCTTGTGTTTACCCACAATGAGTCATTATGACGCTCGTTGTTTACACTTCCACGAGGCGACCCATTTCACGGCGCTCACAATGGCTCAGTTTACATACCACAGTCATTGTACCTCTCATTCTGCAACTTTTCCCCAACTTTCAGCAGTTTTGAATTTTAACTTCTCGGGTCTACTCTTAGGCACTTTAGGGGTATTACAGGGTCCATTTGGATGTGTTTATAGACCACAAGAGCCTAAAATATGTGTTAACCCAAAAGGACCTGAACTCGTGACAAAGGAGATGGTTAAGAAGGCTGCTCAAGGACTATGATGTGAGTCTCCTTTATCATTCGGGCAAGGCCAATTTAGTGGCGGAGGCTCTTAGCAGATTACTCTATGGAGAGTGTTTCTCCTTATGGAAGATGAAAGGAAAGAGTAGGTGAAGTATGTGCATCAGCTTGCACGATTAGGAGTTCTTCTTATTGACTCGACGGATGGTGGTGTCAGTATTGAATAGTTTCAAAACCTCTTTGGAGACTAAGGTCAAGGCTAGGCAAGACGAGGATCCTATTTTAGTAAAGTTGAAGGAAGCAGTTCAGAATCAGAAGGTAGAGGTCTTCTCCCAAATGAGAGATGGTGTACTCCGTTACCACAGTAGGTTGTGTGTACCGGTTGTTGGTGACTTGAGGGAGAAGATGTTGCATGAGGCTCATGGTTTCGATATTCTATACATGCAGGTTCCACCAAGATGTACCATGAATTATGGGAAGTCTATTGGTGGAATGGCATGAAGAAAGGACCGCGAGTTTTTGGCTAAGTGTCCAAATTGTCATAAGTGAAAATGGAGCATCAAAGACTAGGAGGTGTGCTACAAGTCATAAGTATCCCAACTTGGAAGTGGGAAGATATCAATATGGATTTCATCACAAAGTTGCCTCATACACGTCGATAGTATGACTCTATTTGGGTGGTTGTGGACGGGTTGACCAGCTTAACCCCATTTCCTACCGGTCAAAACTATCGATTTAGCCAGGATTATGCTAGATTGTACATTCAGGAGTTAGTTTGGTTGCATGGATTTCCAATGTCCATCATATCAGATAGAGGGAATTCAATTTACCTCCCAATTTTGGAAGTCGTTTCAAAAAGGACTTGGTAGTCAATTCAAACTTAGTACAACTTTTAACCCATGACGGATAATTGGGAGCCCACAGGCGGACAATTCAGAACCTCGAGGATATGGCGAGAGAATATGTGATTGACTTCAAAGATAGTTGGGATGATCATTTGCCTCTTATCGAGTTGGCATATACCAATAACTATCACTCCAGCCTTCAAATGGCCCCATTTGAGGCCCTTTATAGGTGGAGGTGTATGTCGCCTATTGGTTAGTTTGAAGTAGGTAAAAAGCTACATTAATAGGACCAGATTCGATTCATGAGGCTATGGAGAAAGTTTAACTTGGCAAGGGAAAGGATGAAAATAGCTCAGAGTCATCAAAAATTATGCTAATGTTAGGCAGAGATAGCTTTGAATTTGAAGTTGATGATTGGGTGTTTACGAAAGTGTCTCCTATGAAGGGAATAATGATATTGAAAGAAAGGAAAGATTAGTCCCCGATATGTTGGTCCCTACCGGATTGTGAAGTTTATGTTGCAAAAGTGGCCTATGAGTTAGAGCTACCAGCGGAGTTGGCTTCGGTACATCAGTTTCCATGTGTCATTGTTAAAAAGGTGCATTTATGTTCCAACTTTGATTATGCGAGTAGAGAGAGAATAGAGTGAAGGACAACCTCAACTATGAGTAGGTGCCAGTTGAAATCCTTAAACATCAAGTTCGGAAGTTGAGGATCAAAGAGGTAGATTAAATAAAGGTTCTTGATCTGGGGCATATTTATATGCCCAAGTGACCTCAAATGCATCGTTTTGCATTGTTTGTCCAACAATGTTTGTACTTTCTCATGTAAATTGTAGGAATTGATTTATACTAACCAACATACGCTTTGTTTTGTAGGAAAAACGTACTTTTTATGGAGCTAAGATACATGTTAGGAGGAATCGAAGATGGACTCGGAAGCGAGCAGGAATTGGCCAGAAGAAGCAAGAAATAAGAGGCTCCGTGATGGAGCCGTGACACGCTCCATCGCGGAGCTGCAATCTATCCCAGGAATTTGGTGCAAGGATTTCAGAGAGGGTCCGCGATCGTGTCGTGGCACGTTGGACTTAATTATGGATCTTGACATTCCGGTGAAGGTGCGCGTTTGCACCGTGGCACGCTGGGCATGCTCCGCGTTGCATATCGTGCCACGTTGGGGACTAATTACCTGGACAGCCCAAATTTCAGAGAGCCTCCCGCGTTTGCACCGTGTCACGGAAGCAGTGCTCCGCGATACGCCGGCGACACGTTGCTATTATTCCGCGGAAAAAATTCTCACCACAATTATAAATAGAACACTTAGGTTCATTTTAATTATTCTAACTTGGTGGAGCAAAAGAGCATTGGGTTACAGGCAGTTGAGGGGACGAAAATCTTAGGGTTTCTCCCATCTCTTTCTCCTTTCTTTCAATTGTTTGTATGATTTACTCATTTAACGATGTTTAATCCCAAATGAGTGGCTAATTTCACTTCTTCTTTGAGGTTAAGAACATTTGAATTGAAATGTATTATTGATCATTTGATTCTTTCATCTTTTCTTTAATGGTTGTCCTATTAATTCTTGTTCTTACTGCATTAATATCTGGCCAATGTTAATGTATATCTAAAAAAAGTCGGTTTCACTCGAGAAGCACAAAAGCGGAAAGTTGTGAATTAATAGGATATGATCACTGCTTAGTTTGGAAAGTGAAATTGATTTACCTTCAGGATAGAAATATACCTGAAAGTCGTATTTAGTCAAGTGTGGAATCAGTTTTGTATGGCTAGAACATGAATTTCTTCTTATCACAGACATGTAGGTGGAAGGTTCATGTTCTTAAGTTGGGTTGAATACGATAGTTTTAATCCATAGGCATAAGTTCCGACCTTGTCCGGAGAAAAGATAAACCATGTATATCGATATTTAATTTCTTTCATGTTCGTTTTAGCCTCAGCATGCTCATTCATAGTTCGAGACTCACTTGTATATTTATTTTTAGCCTTAGTATAAAATTAGATCACAAAATATAAAAACTTTCTTTATAGTGTTGTCTGCATTTTAGAGTTACAGTAAATTGACACTTGAGAAGATTTTGCCCCGTAGTCCAGTCCCTGTGGGATCGATACTTGGCTTACTTGAGCCGCACACTACTTGTTCGACCACATTGCACTTGCGTGTAGTCATCAGACAGCCGAACAAGCTTTGCGCGCCGTTGCCGGGGACTGGCAATTGGCGAAATTATATTTTTTCTTAAAGTGTTAGTTTGCTATTTCTTTATTTAAGTGTTGACAACTAACTTGTCTTGCTTTGTATTTTGCGAGATAGCAGTCGGCCCAGACAACGGCAGAGACAAAGAGCTGGTGGATCCATCTTTAGAGCCGGAAAGACAATTCCATCGCCAACAGAGAGAAGCTCTAGAGAAAAAGCTGCAGTTGCTCAGACAAACAATCCTGGAGCAACCACGGAATCACCACTTGTGCGGGCGTGTTAGTGCCAGTGGCAGCTAGGCCGGTTCGCGATGTGGCAATCCCACATGCTAGCAATGTCACATCTAGTATTCGCAAACTTGAGCCAGGAGGGAGGTTCGAGCTTAAACAGAACATGGTGCAATTGCTGCACACAAGCGGGAAGTTCACAGGTCTCCCTCACGAGGGATCTAACAACATCTTCAAAATTTTTGGAGATAAGTGACACTTACATTCCCATTTAGTGTCAACAGATTATGTCGAATTTATTGTTCCCATTTTCACTTTTGGGCCAAGGTGGTTGAAAGCTTAGCCACCGAATTCTATAACCATATGGATGATCTTGCTAAGAAGTTCTTGATCGGTTCTTTCCTTCGGTGAAACAGCAAGACTTATAATTCAAATTCTAAGTTTAAACAAAGAGAGGGGAGAAGTTGTATCAAGCTTGGGAAGATTCAAGTCGTTGTTGCGGGATTGTCCTCATCACGACCAATCCAATGATGTGCTGGTGCACACTTTTATTGAGTTTGGAGACCCCACACCAAAATCTTCTTCTTTGGACTATATTTGAGGGGACAGAAAGCATTAGAAAAGACTTATGATGAAATTTGTATACTTTGTTGAATCGTATTTCGCAGGGAAATCCGGAGTGGAATGCGGACTCTTCAAGGAGGAGCAGGGAAAGCAGCTGGAGTCGTAGAAGTGGATAGGTTGCCTTTATCGCTGCACAAATAGCTGCCTTGCAAGATCAACTCAACACCCACTTCGGCAACATGAGTGAATCGATCTCAAGCTGATGAATACGATGAGATTTGGTGTGAAGTATGCGGGAGTAATTAACACTCAGCTGAGTGTTGTGGGCAAATCCTGACTCGGTGAACTTTGTCGGCATGCACAAAGGAATAATCACCAGCGGTAGTAACAGCTACAATTCTAGCCCCGGAGGAGTCACCCGAATTTCTCTTGGGGTAGTTACAGCCATCAAGGACGAGTTCGAGCCGGGGGTGCAAAGGAATCAGGAGGGCAGCAGAACTATCAGTCTCAGTACAGAAACAACAATGCCCCTCCTCCGCCACCATCACCCAGCGTTGAGGAGATGTTCAAGACGATGATAGCTAACCAAACTCAATTGCAGGGCGACTATGTTAAATTGGTAGCCGAGGTCAAGAATAATGTGATTAGCTACAAGCTGGAGTATGTCGGTTTGGGCAGTTTCTTTGGAGCCCAAAACACCGGGCCTAGAGGAAGACTTCAGCGACACAGAGCCCAACCCCAAGCAGGTGAATGCAGTGACCACAAGAGGTGGTTTGCAGCTTAAGGAGGTGGAACCAGAATGACCACCTCAGCTATTCAGGAGTAGCGAAGCAGAGGAGCAAAGTGATGAGAGGAAGAACAAGGATGCTGAACCAGAAAGACCTCCACGTTCCCTCAAAGATTAAAAGAAACACAAGGAGGCGTGTTTCAAAAGTTCAAAGTCCCTGGGAGCTTTACAATTCAATTAACAATCGGGCAGAGTATCCCAGCTCATAGTTATGTGATTTGGGAGCGAGCATTAACTTGATGCCGACCTGTTCAGTTGGGGCTAGGGGGTCCTAGACCAACAACAGTGATCTTGCAGCTCGCGGATCGTTCCTTGTAGAGACCAGACGGTATTGTAAAGAGGATGTTCTGGTGCAAGTCGGCTCCCTGATCTTCCCGGTAGATTTCATTGTGCTGGACTTCGGTGACGAGTCCCATTTATCTTGGGACGTCCTTTCTTGGCCTCTTAGGAAGCGGCGATAGACGTAGCTGCGGGGCAGCTCACGATGCGGGCACACGACAAGGTGGAGGTGTTCGATGTGTACAAGGCCACAAGCTCCCGGCCGTGTACGAGGAACTCTCGGTGATCAACATGCTTGAGCAAGCTGATGTTGCTCAGGGCGTTGAGTCTCGAGGCAGTGGGGCGACACGACGGTGCTAAGCTTGACTTGGGTGAGGACGTGTTTGTGTGAAAAACGTCTGTCACCCTAGGGAGCAGATCAAAGAGCTTAAATGACGTCGAGCCGCGACGGTAAACCAGGCGCTGCACGGGGAGGCAACCCGTGAATTTATTATTTTATGATGATTATACGAGATAAAAAAAAAAAAAAAAAGAAAAAAAACAAAAAAGAAAAAAAAAAGAGAAAAGAAGAAAAAAAATAAAAAAATATATTATTGTAAATATAAAAATAAAATATTTATGTGTTTTTCAAACCTTGGGATTCTAACCGATTTCTTTGTGGCCAGAGATAAATTTCGGGTTGATCGGGGGAAAAGGCAAGAATCGAAAAGGAGAAAAAAAAGGAGGTAAGAAAAAAAATAAAAATGACAAACGGTGAGCCCACGCGTTGGCTCCGTGTCGCGGAGGACCTCGCGTTACCCTCCGTGACACGTTGAAGGCAATTTTGGAATTTTTAAAAATTATAAATTTTGAGTTTTTGGTTATGTTGGTAATTTCCAGTGAAGGTTCACGTTTCCTCCGTGACACGTTGAGTGTTACTTCGCGTCGGGTCACACGGGTAACCGCGCAGAAATTACACATTTTAACGATTTCCCCTCATTTTCTCTCATTTTCATGCCCTCCGCGACAACCCTCCCAAAATTCCCTCTCCCCCTCAACGTGTCACGGACCTAGGTACAAATTTCATCAAGTCTTCTTCCGTTCTTCGAATTAAGGTATGTTCATCAACTCTATCTCAATTTTAGTTGAATTTTTTTCAATTTGGAGCATGAGGTGTAAGGTAACCTTACCCTAAGTAAATTGAACTTAAATTCATTCAAGTTATTGTTGACAAATATTCGTAACGTCATTGAGATTGCATGAAACGACGTAGACATAAGCTTGGTCGAATTTTTTAAAATTATAGCTAGGGCTTGAAATTGAACATGAAAATGGGAAAGCTAGTGGAATTGTGAATTCTTGTGGATTTGTATATGTTGGGTGAGATGAGTTGTTCGTATTATATGTTAATAAGTTAAAGACCGATGGATTTTGGGGAGTGAAATTGTAGCATACAGGAAATGGGTAGATTGCATAGGGTTGTGTAGGTGAATAGTTTTCAATTTTTTCTCTTTTTTCATTGCTAAGTCTTTGTGTATAAAATTGTGATCGACGGTAATATTGTGTTAGTTGTACGAAGTCTGAGTAGTACAAATGAATTTACACCGCCGAATTCTCTGAATGCACAAGGCATGTTGTTTGTGTTTTGGTTTGTTTTCTTTTTCTTGTTTTGGTAAATTAGAAATAAATGTGTTCTTCTTTGTAATCTTTGAAATTGCAGGAAGACTAAGTGTGGGGGTGGCCTAGCCTAACCCAACCTTAGTCGAAGCTAATTTTTAATTTGACTGACATTGGGACTGTCTGCTTTATTTGACAGGAACAATGGCAAGCAGGCAAGACAAAGGAAAGGGCGCATCTACGTCGGGCGCCGGAAGAAAAAGAGCTCGAGGCCGGAACGGCAGTCCCAGCAGCACCAGCGGTTCCATAGCGGCCAACGCCGCCAGCCACAGGTTTCCCGGTGGGTGACAGAGGACGGGAAGAAATGGTACGCAAAGCACAAGGAGAACAAGTACTTCCCTGAGGAGCATATTGCAAGGGAGCCATTGGCACAGGAGTTCCCCAGCATTGTACACCGGATTGACACTGCCGAGCTGCGCTTCATCTTTAAAGAGCCCAAGGAGTGCAATCTGCATTTGATTAGAGTTCTATGCAAGTGGAACCCGACGCTCCGCGGTACACCATCAAAATAAGGGGGGCAGATTTCACCCTTGAGCCTCATCACCTGAATGCCATATTGGGGCGCAGAACACTGATGCCAATGTACTCCGGCAGTTGAATATCCACTCCACCATATGCGGATATCATCGCACATTGTGTGGAGGCCGTTCGCTTGACACGCTAGAACAGGCATAAGGAGAGGGGCTACCATCAGACATTGCTCTACTCACAGATGAACAGAAAAGCCGGGATCTGGCTGAAGATAGTGTGTTCCTGCTTGATTCCGGGGGTGCACATGACAGATGTCACAGGTCGCAGCTATGCACAGTGTATGCCTAATGAAAAATTTGGAGATAAATATTGGGGCGGTGATCATATCCGCCATGAACCCGCCGCATCAGGGGCACAGGTACGGGTTTGGCGGGTCTGCCAGCGACGTTCCTGAGGGCCTGGATGTGGAAGAAGAGCACTGGACACCTATACCGCAGATGGAAAGGCGTGCCGTGGACGTCACAAAAGACCAAGGCACCCGACACCACTCACGGGCCAGTTCTTACATAGCCGAGCGACATGCTCGGGATGATTAGTACATGGCCCACATGTTCAGGATGCAGATGCTCCAGCTGCATAGGCAGGGGAGGCCAGCACCAGAGGATGAGCTGTGGCAGCTCGGCCTAGATTACCCTTTCGGCGAAAACGCCAGGGGAGCTCATATTCGTGTGGTCCCAGCTTTTATGGAGCCCGTGGATGATGATGTCCCCACTGATGAGGAGACACGTCGCGGGGATTTCCCGACGTTGAGTCGGAGGAGGACTGACGAGGGGAGATTCGAACATGGGAGGCGAGGCAGCGGCACCTGACGAAGAAGATGAATACTTTGATTGATCAGGGAGTTTCACCACCCACTTTTGTGTTTTTTATTTGGCATGAACAACGGGGACGGTGTTCGGTTTTAAGTGTGGGGTGGGGAGTAGTTAGGTAGATGTGGTCTTTGTCTTGATTTTGTACATGTATATGCATGTTCTGTTGTCGTGTTTGAAAAATTGTGACCCTGTGTTTTTTTGTGTGTATGTTTCGTATTGGAAATATCTTTTTGAAGATGTTGTGTGCTGTTGAATGTTGTGCTTGATGTGTAATGGTTTTTGTTGATATTATCGATATTTTTAAAAAATTTCGTAATTATTTTTATCATTGGGTTTCTCGAAGTTTGTTTTCGATTCTTTTACCGAGAAGAGTCCCATTGAATTGAAGTCGTAAATAGTGACCATTCCCTATGATGGATGGATGACGACCGTCTTAAGGAAATGCAAATTCGGTAGGAGTAGCTTTCTCTGTCTGTTCAGAATACTCCACTATTTTTGAGTTTTACAATTTTTGTAATTTTGGTTTTGTTTTGTATTGTATCATGCATGTGTCCACTCTTACTATACGAATTTCTTGTTTTATGTTATTTTGATATTTAAAAATGTAAAACGATTCATTATTAAAGCCTTGCATTTTACATATGTAAATTATGGCATAATTTGATTCAGTGTGAATTGAGGCTTAATTTTGAATTCTTGTAATTAGCTGATTAAAGAGTCTGTGAATATGTCTTGAGTTGAGCATGTGCTATTGACAGGTGTATAGTGAGGTTTCATTTATTCCATGCTATTGTGAAGTGTCTAGAACTTGCCTGGTGTGTATACAGAAACGAAATGAAGGAAGTGTAGTGTAGGAAAGGATGTAAGCGTTTCTTTGTTTAGCCTAAAGTTTTTCTTTTCATACTCACCTTGAATGTTAAATCTAGTTTTGCCCATTGAGCCTTTAGCCTATTTTTTCTTTTTTGTCAAGGAATAATAAGCAACCCTTTCTTTTCATTGCTCGTAAATCTAATCCGAAGCTCTTAAGCGCACAAAGAGAAAAATAATTTTCCACAGTGTAAAAAGGAGTGAAATGGTGAAAAGAAAATATAGAAAGGAAAAAGCAAAGTGATGAAAGTAAAGAAAAAAAAAAAAGTCAAAGGTGCACTCGCCGAATTTAAAAGAAAATAAAGTGCATAACTAATAATCTTTGTGGTTATGTCGGTGTGTGGTGTGCTTAAAGAAGTTGGAAAAAAATTAAGAAAGACTTCCAAGATGTGGAGGAGGAAGGAAGAAATTATGCTTAGATTGTGATGGGATGTATGGAAAAAGCGCTTAGGTTATAGTTCTATTATTGGTTAGCCCAGTATATACTAGTTCCGTAGCTTACATTACAACCCGTTAAGTCCTACGTGATCTTATATCACGCGTCCTTATATTAGTGGAGTAAAACACTAGAGGCAAGCTTATGGTTCATGACACGATGCATGTGAATTATTTTAGGAGAGAGAGAGTGAAATTGTGTGTACATGCCCCTGCATGAAATGTTTCAGAGTCATGCTTGAGTAAAGAGGGGAAATTCTCTTGTGATGTGAGGCACATGCTTGGCAAAGAATGAATTCGTGTCGAATATCTTGGTCAGCTAATTTGCATGAGTTTGCCGATATCAAGAGTCGATTCTTGATGTCTAGGAGGTCTGTATATGTTTAATGTCATTGTAATGATGATACCATGCATGTTTTCTTGATGATTTGTTATGTAAATAATCAGTACAACCGTAGCTCGGATTGTGAGCCAAAGTAGCCATGATGGGGTGTCAACTTGCATGAGGTGTAAGAGTATTGTTCGGACGAACAAGATTTTAAGTGTGGGGTAGGTGATCTGGGGCATATTTATATGCCCAAGTGATCTCAAATGCATCGTTTTTGCCTTGTTTATCAACAATGTTTGTACATTCTCTTGTAAATTGTAGGAAAGTGTGAATTTATACTAACCAACATGATTAGCATTGTTTTGCAGGAAAACATACTTTTTATGGAGCTAAGATGCATGTTGGGAGGAATCGGAGATGGACTCGGGAGAGAGCAAGGAATTGGCCAAGAGAAGCAAGAAATAAAGAGGCTCCGCGATGGAGCCATGACCTTGCCATCGCGGATGCAATCTGTCCGGGAGATTTAATTTCAAGGATTTCCAGAGAGGGTCCGCGATAGTGCCGTGGCACGTTGGACTTAATTTCATGGATCTTGACATTCCAGTGAAGGTTCGCTTTGCCGCCGTGGCACGCTAGGCATGCTCCGCGTTGCATGATGTGCCACGTTAGGGATAATTACCTGGACAACCAAATTCCAGAGAGCCCCGCGTTTGCACCGTGTCACGAAGCAGTGCTCCGCGATGCACTCCGTGACACATTCTATGATATTCGAGGAAAAATTCTCTCACCGAGTATAAATAGAACACTTAGGTTCATTTTTAATTATTGACTTGGTGGAGCAAGAACGTGGCTTACAGGCAGTTGAGGGGACGAAAATCTTAGGGTTTTTCTCTATCTCTTTCTCCTTTCTTTCAATTGTTTGTGATTTACCTCATTTAACGATGTTTTAATCCACAAATGAGTGGCTAATTTCAGTTTTTGCTGAGGTTAAGAACATTTGTATTGAAATGTAATTGTTGATCATTTGGTTCTTTCATCTTTTCTTTAATGGTTGTTCTATTAATTCTTGTTCTTACTGCATTAATATCTGGCCAATGTTAATGTATATCTAAAAAGTCGGTTTCACTCGAGAGCACAGCTGGAAAGTTGTGAATTAATAGGATATGATCTGTTCTTTGTTTGGGAAAATTGAGAATTGATTTACCTTGGGATAAATATACACGAAAGTCGTATTAGTCAAGTGTGGAATCGGTTTGTATGGCTAGAACATGAATTTCTTCTTATCACAGACATGTAGGCGGAAGGTTCATGATTCTTAAGTTGGGTTAAATACTTAATCCATAGGCATAAGTTCCGACTAGCAACCGGAGAAAGATAAACCATGTATATCGATAATTAATTTCTCTACATGTTAGTTTAGCCTCAGCATGCTCACATTCATAGTTCAGACTCACTTATATATTTATTTTAGCCTTAGTATAAAATTAGATCACAAAATATAAAAACTTTTCTTTACAGTGTTGTCTGCATTTTTAGAGTTACAGTAAATTGACATGAAGATTTTGCCCCGTAGTCCAGTCCCTGTGGGATCGATACTTGTCTTACTTGAGCCACTTACTACTTGTTCGACCACGTGCACTTGCGTGCCGTGTCGAGACAGCCGAACAGTTCTATTTAGAAATCATCTTGTTGAGGGAGCTACATGGGAAGCGAGAGAGCGGTGTAGTGGCTAAATACCCGCATCTTCCCTTCGGTTCAATTCCAACAGTACCGCTTTTTCCTCCTTAGTACACTATTTTGTTTCATGACTAGTTCATGTCTTGGTTATTTAATGTCAGAGCATGTATATGTGATTCATGTGAATTTAATTTAGTCATGTATCTCAATCCGGAGTCGATCCTCCCGTCGGTTTTTCAGCTTTAGATATTCGGTATTTGGGATGGCAATTACTTTCCTCAGTTATTTAATTATTTTTGCCCATATTCGAGGACGATAGTTCCCAAGGGGAGATATTGTAATACCCTAAAAGTTTGTAAGATCGGACCAGGGAGTCGAGGAGAAAATAGGAAAAATTTTCGTCAGAGAATGACTCGTCAGGTCGCAACAATTTGTGGGTGACCCCGTGAAGAAACACAGGCCAGTGAGGGGCATTGGTCGGGGATCATCACGGATGGAATACACAAGTCGTTGTGTTAATTCCGTCTCACGAGGTGAGTCGTAGTCAGGATAGTTGAGTTGAAGGTTGAAATTCCAGTGAAGGTCACGAGTCATCCCTCCACTTCACAACTCGTCTAATGGATCATTGGTTGGCTAGTGTGAGAAGGGCAGTAGAGACAACAAAAGGAAGCGAGTCATCGTCTCTGCTAATGACTCATCATGTCAATTGTCGGGTGAAGCAATTCGGTAAAACAGAAGGTGTCCGGTGGGGACAATGGAGTCGTCCTCTGGAGTTGGCAGCTCCCGTGATGTCCCTCGTTGGGACTGGCAGATAATTTTCCTGCAGAAATTATTAAGGATGTTTCAAAATTCCTAAGCTCCTAAGCCCTAATCTATATTGTTTAAACTCTATTAGGAAAGGTTTAAAGAAGGTTTAGCCTATTAAATCATTCTCTCATGCATCCAAGTTCAGAGGGTTCCATTTAAGATCAAGTTTAATAATTCTCCAAGTTCTAATCTCTTGGGCTTAAGAGGAAGGGTGTAGAATCAGCTTACCCAGGTATGTAGGGTCATGAATGAGAGTTTTCCTTCACTCTCATGCCCCGATTCCCTTCTCAAGTTATGAATTCAAGTGTTGATATTATGGGGTTTTAGCTTAATTTATATGAAATTCTCTATGATAAGTATATGGGTCAATTCCTTCATGTTCATTTTAATATTCATGTGCAGTTTTTATGTGCAAGTTGATTATAAATTCATGATTTCAAGTTTTAGAAGAATTATGCCCAATTATGCAAGTTTCATTAAAAGTCAAGTTTATGATATATGTTTTCAAGTATGATGAGATATCTAGCATGAAAGAATGTTTATGATTACCCATGTATGCCTCAATGATTTTGACTATCAATTCTATTTCAAATATGTTAAATTTTGGGCAAAGTCCACATATGATTTAAGTATGTTTCATGATTCGGTTCGGTTTTATAATCGACTTACCACATAGTTTTGGTCTATACTCCCACTTTCAGCTTGTGGTATGTTTGGAGCCAGGACTCCCCATATTTAGATTTTAGACTATGCATGTTGGCCATTATCAGCTTCATTGGTAGATAGTTTTAGCTTCTTTGAAAAATGATGTAGAGCACTTGCATGTTTTTGGGAGAAGTAGCACCGAGTAGGGTAGGGGTTCGAAGCGAGTCTCGAACTACATGCCAATGTAGGATTGTTGGATACTTGGGACCTCCTTGTGGCTTCCCCTGCCCAAACGGGCCTTCAACTGATATCAATATCATGGTAACGCCCTTAGCCTAACAAGGCTTTTGGAGCAGCTCTGCCTACTTGAGTGTAATAGTTGGGATCATGTAAGCTCTATCGTGATAGTGTCGATTATATGTCAAGTATCCCATTGTTCCTCGTGATATTAGTTATGCATGTTCATCAATTATGATATTATATTTTCAGCAGGTTTAACCCAATCATCAGTTTCTCAGTTTTACTTATAATATCAATTTCCACACTTTGGGTCATACGTTTTAGTTATGAGATTTAATCTATATCTATTCATGTTTTCAAAGATCGCGTACGAGCTTTACTCGGCATCTTATGATGTTATGATTTATGTTATGCATGATTTCGGTTTTACTTACTCAGTTTGTTTTACTTACCTTGCATACTCAGTACATTCTAAGTACTGAGCACATACTCTATGTTGTATCATTTCATCATATAGGTTTAGATGCTCGAGATTGATCCCACACCGCTAGCCGATCTCCAAAGTTCATCCCCGAGCTTTGTTGGTGAGTCCTCATCCTTCGAGGACCTTTAGTTAGTCAAATGTTGTTATTTTCAGTTTCAGAGTTTTAGTGAGCTAGTTGGGGTGTTTTCCCATCAACTCATCGGCATGTCGAGGCTTTTCGGACATTGAGTTGTATATTCGGCTTGATTTAGTGTTTCGATATTTCCATTAGGTTAGATGTTTTACTATTCAGACTTCTGCTATTTCAAAATTTGATTTTCAGCTTTTCTTATGTTGTGCTTTAGTTATCATGTTCATGTCATGGGTTGACTTGGAGCTGGCTAAGGTTCTATGTTCCGCGTCTAAATGCGAGCCTATGTTCGAATTAGGTGACAAAATGTTTAGTGATAGAAAGAGTTTGGCATATGTATTGGTAGGTAGATGACACTCTCTTGGTCTTGATTTTGTATTTGATGCTTCGGGTGATTGTAATTTAAATATGGTGAGGGAATTTCTTGCTAATTGAGAACCAAAAAAAGGTCAAAATCAAGTCAAAAAAAGAGGGCAAATTATAAAATTATCAAATTTTCACCCAATATTTTGAACAAGCTACTTGGTACACCAAATGTTGACTCACAACCTCCGGTGGATATTGTAAAAAAAAAACCTTATAGTGACATCAGACATACTCGTTGTGTCCCTAATTCAGTTGTAAGGTGGACTCGCCATAATATGAGTATCATATATCATTCCCGTGTGCTCACACTTAAGTAGAGAGGCACGTGTTTGGTTGAAAATTATTTGTGCTTGTTTTGTGCACGGGAAACATGTGACTCATGTTACTAGGAAAAGAGTTTTCTTGTGTATGCGTTGATGACAGGGATGCCAGTTAATATTGGGGTGATCATTAAGAATGTGTTGAGGAAGTGAGGGTGAAAAAGTCCAAAGCTTTGGGTTTAGGGGTCTCTTGACCCGATTTGCAGCGTGGACATGAGATTGAGGAGGAAGAGGCGGATTTTGGGCCTATGTCACGACCTGAACATAGACCCGGATTGTAACACGGGACGGAGAACACTCGAGACGCCCCAAGTCGACCCATGGCATAAGCATACATCTAACTCCATTTACTTTAAGCATGGAAAATGAACATAAGGCATAGCAGCGTAAATGTAACATAGTATATCATAACATACAAAAGTACTAGACACACACATAAGCTGAATACTACATACGGTCTGAAAGCCTCTATCCCTAAGATGAGATGATGGGACAACATCCCAAACTAACCCAGTAAAACTGGAACAAAATACATCATAATGTCTAATCATACGGCCCTCGAAATATGAGGACTCACCAACAAAGTGATACAAACTCGGAATGGACTAAGAATGGAGATGAGCCTGAGAGCCGGGTCCTGCATCATGAAACGATATAGCATAGAAAGTATGCGGTCAGTACGTGGAATGTGAGTTTGCAAGGTAAGTAAAACAGGCGTTTAAAATATGTAAAAACCCATAAAACATCATAAGAATAGGACATCATGCTCATATCATAAATATCGTAACATAACATAACATAAGACTCAAGATTTTCAAAACATTCGTAATACAATCGTAATCATGATCATAAGAGAAAAGATTCATTTAACATAGCAGGCAATATACATAATCATAAACATGCACTTAAATCATCATGAAACAGTGGGAGATTCTCTTAGCAGGCATACCCCATAAAAGCACATATGGAGCCCGACTTGTAACCCTAGTTGGGAGGGTATTCGTATCTTGCCAACGGTAGAACCATGAAAGTGTGATATCACCATGAAAAGGTCCATTTGGGCCAGGGAGGATGGCTCATACCTACAGTGGCATGGTTATGAGATTCAAGCGAGAACTAGGCCCGAACCTACTCGGTGCTAAATACTACTCCAAAAACATATATAGTGCTCATAGGATAACGTATGCATGAATTCATGGACTAGTTAAATCATGATAATCGTAAACATACTTGTACATGCGTGAACTAGCCATGACATAAGGCCAGTGAGTCGGCCAAAACATAATTCATAAATCATAGGGTTCATGCATACTTGTAGATCATACATATATCTTGTAAATCATCAAATCATGATGGTTATTTGGAATAAATCCATATTTCAAGTCATAAATCATGATGGGTTTGTAAATATCAACAATTGAAGTGAAGATCATAAATCGATGCATCATAGATCATTCATAATTAGGCTTAATTTAGTAGAAATCAAAATCAATAATTTTATAAGCAAAATAGTTGTAAAATCTTATCAAAATTCATAAAATATGATGTAAATCACAATTTAGGACAACCCATTTGTAGATCAATAAAATTCCACAAGATTTGAATTAAAACACTATGAGATTCTTGGTAGAGTTTTCATCAATCAATAGAGGTTGGGCATGGGTGTGAATGGAAAGCGACCATTCGTAACCCTACATGCTTGGGTAAAGATTAGATTCAAAAAGGTTCCTTGAATGCCCAAGGAAATTGATGAAGAAGCTTGAGGAATAACTTCATCTCTCTTAATTTCTTTCTAACTTGCATGCATGGGAATGACTATGAAAGGGAGACTTAACCTATCTTAACATTCCTAGAAAAATACATTAAACAACATAGTTTAGGGCCCTAGAGCATAGGAAGGTCGAAATACCCTTAATAAAATCACCCTGAAAACCTGCACTGGCTGATCCCACGGGCGTACCAACGAGTCGTTTGATGCTACCATGACTGGGTGGTACGGTCCGTTATGCACCTTGCCAGGAAGTTTAACTTGATTCTAGCCACGACTCAACGGGACGAGTCGTGGTTCCTCCCTAATGGGTCGTTGGGGTCGATCGTACCAGCTCCTGAAAAATCCTAAACTTCCCTCACCTTGAGCCTCACCATGACTCGATGGTTGCTTCCAACAGTCGTGGTATCCATCCATCAATTGCACTAGAAATCCCAACCCAAACAGCGACTGGTGATACGGGTCGTCATATCCGCGACGAGTCATTGGATGACCCGTGGTGTCCCCAACTGCTGTGTCACATACCCAACCATGACTACTAACAATGACTCGTGGTTCCAACCACGAGTCGCCTCCATCCGTCCTGCAATAATTTCCCAGTTTTTCAGCCAACTTCAAATTTTGATCCCAGGTCTAATCTTAGGCACTTTTTGGGGTATTACAAGCTATCTCCCCCTTGAAAACATTCATCCTCAAATCTTTGGAAACAAGTAGAAAAACAAATACATTCAATAATTACACCCAAATACTGATCATTTAAACCGAAAACTAACGGAATGACTACCTCCAATTCATACCACATAGCTGAACTGATTTCATACTTCACATTCACATCAATATACATAAAAGAAACTTGAACACATGATCGAACATGAAAACTAAATAGAGGTCATAGGGCAAAACTACAGTGCCTCAAGTTGGAACTGAGCGGGTAGGGAATAAATAGGTACCTAGCCATCATATCCGCTTCGTCTTCCCGTAGCTCCTTCAATGTTGCGTTCCTCCATAATACTTTGGCTGAAGCTACTTCTGCTTGTTCCTTAGCCTCGAAACCTGACCGTCTAATATTTCCACCGGAACCTCCTAATAGCTAAGGCTCTTACACCAACTCTGTCCACCGGGACTACTAGATCTGGATCTCCCAAACATTCTTCCAAAAGCGATACATGAAACACAGGATGCACAGAAGATAACTCTGAGGAAACTCAACTCATACACCACCTTGCCAACTCTTCTCATAGTCGGTAGGGGCCAACATAGCGGGGGCTAAGTTTCCCTTTCCTTCCGAATTGCATCACTCCCTTCATAGGAGATACCTTTAGAAACACCCAATCATCCACCTTCGAACTCCAATTCTCTCCTTATTACATCCGTATAGGACTTTTGACTACGGCGGTTTTCGGCCTATCCCTTATCAGCGAACCTTCACCATAGCCTCCATGAACCGAATCTGCCCTATCATTGCTACCTCCCCAGCAAACCATCCAATGGGCGATCTAAATCTCCGCCTATAGAGCCTCGAATGGTGCCATTTGGATCTTTGGAGTGATAGTTGTTATTGTATGCAAGCTCGATCACGGATAGTGATCATTCCACCTACCTTTGCCGTCCATTACACATGCTCTCAACATTTACTCGAGAGTCTGAATTGTTCACTCCACTTGACCATCCGTTTGCAGATGAAATCATGTCTTTGAGTTTAACACGATTCCCAAGCCCTTTTTGAAAACAATAAGGGAGAGGTAAATTTAGTACCTTGGTATGAAATGATGGACAAGGTCACTCCATGCAATTGAACCAACTCCCGGATATATAGCTTGGCATAATCCTCCGAGTCCGTGGTTTTATTTGGTAGAAAATGAGCAGCTTTAGTCAACTTTGTCTACCACCACCCATATAGAATCATACTGTCGACAAGTAAGAGAGGTAGGCCTGTAATGAAATCCATATTAATCTCTTCCCTTCCAAGTGGGAACACTAATATCCTGAAGTACGCCTCCAGGCCTTTGATGCTTTCGACCTTTACTTGTTGGCAGTTAGATGCCCTTATTTAAAGATTCTGTAATATCCTTCTTCATGCCGTTCCCGCAATATATTTCCCAAAAAATCATGATACATCTTGGTGGCATCTAGATGAATAAATTACACAGATCCATGGGCCTCATGCAATATCCTACTCCTCAAATCATCAACATGGAACACATAGGCGACCCTGGTACCAAAGCACACTGATAAGGGGCATATTTATATGCCAAATCGATACTCAAATGTATAACTTTTGTCTTGTTTGTCTAATAAATTGTGGCACATTCTCATGTAAATTGTATGGAAGTGTGAATTTATACTAACCAACATGATTAGCGTTGTTTTGTAGGAAAAAACTATGTTTTGTTGATGAAAAATGACATGTTGGGAGAAATACAGAAGGAACTCAGGGATTAGCAAGGAAGAAGATGGGTGAGGCGAAGATAGACAAGGGCTCCGCGATGGGCGGTGGCGCGCCATCGCGGAGGCGTTCTGCACGGAATGGAAATTCCAAGTAAATTCCAGTGAGTCCGCGATCAGGTCGTGCCACGTTGGAAGTGAATTATTCCAGATTGTGCATTTCCAGAGAGGGTTCGCGAATGTGCCGTGGCACGTTGGCTTGTGCTCCGCGATACGCATGATGCCACGTTAATTGCTAATTACACAGGACAAATTCGAGAGGCTTCAGCGTTTTGCACCGTGTCACGGGGCAGTGCTCCGCGATAAGCCGTGACACGTTGCTCATTATTCCGGGGAAAATTTATCCCTAGATGATAGAACACTTAGGGGCATTTTCAATAATTCTGGTGGGTGGAGCAAGAACGGGTTACGAGGGCAACATTGGGACGAAAATTCTAGGGTTCTTCTCTATCTCTTTCTTCTTCTTTTCAATTGCTTGTATGATTAACACTTGTTTAGGATGATTAATCCACAAGAAAGGTGGCTAATTCTCCCTTCTTGCTTTGAGGTTATGAACTTTGTGTTGCAATGTAATTATTGAATTCTTTGGTTTATTTTCTCTTTCTTCCATGGTTGTTCTATTTAATTCTTGTTCCTACTACATTAATGTCTGGCCAATGTTAATGTAAATCCAAAAAATCCGGTTTCACCCGAGAGGGCAGAAATTGGAAAGTTGTGAGTAGATGAATATGATCTTTCTTGGTTCGGGAGAATTGGAATTGATTTACCTTCAGGATAGAAATATACCCGAAAGTCGTATTAGTCATGTGTGGAACCGGTTTCGTATTGCTAGAACTTGAATTCCTTCTTATCACGAAAATGTAGGTGGAAGGTTCATGATTCTTAAGTTGGGTTAAATACGAGAGTTTTAGTCCATAGGCAGTAGTTGCGACTAGCAACCGGAGGAAAAGATAAACCACGTAAATTAATAGTTACGTGTCTTCACATGTTCTTCGTAACCTCAGCATGCTCATAACCATTGTTTAGATTCAATAGTATAATTAGCTTAGTGTAGTATAAAATTATATTCTCAAAAACAAACTATTTTTCGTTACTCTGTTGTCTTCACTGTATAGTTATAATGATGCGTTTGAAAGTTTCACCCCGTATTCCTATTCACATGGGTTCGACAATCCGGTTCTTCAAAAGAGCCACTTTATTACTTGTACGACCCGTACACTTACGGAGCTCATCAAGTTTTGGCGCCATTGGCCGGGAATAGGCAATTGGTGAAATTTTCATTTTTACCTTGATTTTAAGTGTTAGTTTACTATTTCAATATTTTTGTGTTGACAACTTGGTCTTAGCCTGTATTTTGCGAGAAAACAGATTACATTGAACGGCAAGAGACAAGGGTTGGTGGATCCATCCTTAGAGCCAGAACGACAATTTCATCAACCAACGGAGAGAAGCTCTAGAGAAAGCTGCAGTTGCTCAGACAAACTATCATGGAGCAACCACAGAATCCACCAATAGTGCGGGCAGTTTTAATTGCCCCGAGGAACTAGCGGCCGGGCCGGTTCGCGATGTGGCTTGTCCCACAAGCTCGCAATGTTACTTCTAGCATTCGCAAACCCGAGCCAGGAGGGAGGTTCGAGCTGAAACAAAATATGGTGCAGTTGCTGCACACAAGCAGGCAGTTTACAGGTCTCCCTCACGAGGACCCGCAACAACATCTTCAGAATTTTCTGGAGATAAGTGGCCTTACATCCCCCGCTGGGTGTCAGCAGTTATGTCCGGCTTACACTTTTCCCATGTTCACTTTTGGGAGATGCAAAGAGGTGGCTGAAAGCTGAGCCACCAAACTCTATCACCTCATGGGATGATCTCGCGAAAAAGTTCTTGATCCGATTCTTCCCCTCCGGTAAAGCGACAAGGCTTAGAGAATTCAAATTCTAAGTTTTAAGCAAAGGGAAGGAGAGATGCCATCAAGCCTGGGAGAGAGTTTAAATCGTTGTTGAGGACTGTCCTCATCACCATCAGGGTAAATGATGTGTTGGTGCACGCTTTTATAGGAGTTTGGAACCCCACACTAAAATTTTGCTAGATTCAGCAGCTGGGGGCAGGCTTTAGAAAAGACTTATGAAGCTTTGTATACTTTGCTTAATCGTATTGGCGAAATCCGGAGTGGAATGCGGACTCTTCAAGGGAGGAGCAAGGAAAGCAGCTGGAGTCTTGGAAGTGGATGGGTTTACAACTATCGCTGCACAGATAGCTGCCTTGCGGGCTCAGTTGAACACCCACTTCGGCAATATGAACTTGAACGTCTCCAAGCCCCGAGTTAATGCGGTGCGGCGGGTAGTGTGAGGTAATGTAGGGAGCAATGAACACTCAGCTGAGTGTTGTGGAGCAAATCCGAACTCGGTGAACTTTGTCGGGAATACACAAAGGGCAATCACCAGCAGTATGGGAATAGCTAAAATCCCAAGCGGAGGAATCACCCGAATTTCTCTTGGGTAGCAACAACCATCAGGGCGAGTTCGAGTCGGGGGATGCGGCGGAATCAAGGAGGGCCACAGAACTATCAAGCTCAATAACTACAGAAATAGCAATGCCCCTCTCCACCACCATCACCCAGCGTTGAGAGATGTTCAAGCAGCTGATAGCCAGCCAAGCTCAATTGCAGGCTGACCATGTCAAATTGGCATTAGGTATTAAATATTCAGGCTACCAAGGCACAGGAGTATCAATTTGGGCAATTTGCTGGAGCCCAGAACACCAGGCCTAGAGAGGACTCCCCAGTGACACTGACCCCAATCCCAAGCAGGTCAATGCAGTGACCACGAGGAGTGGCTTGCAGTTGAAGGAGGTGGAACCCGAAAGACCACCTCAGGTCGGGAGTTGCGAAGCGGAGAGGAGGAGCGAGAATGATGAGAGGGAAACACAAGAGCTGAACCAGTTGACCTCCACCCCCCCGTTCCCTCAACGATTAAGGAAGCACAAGGAGGAGGCGAGCTTCAAAAAGTTCATGGAGGTGCTCAAACAGGTACACATTAACTTACCTCTTGTTGATGTTTTGCGGAGTGCCTAAATATGCCAAATACATTAAGGACATCGTAGCCCAGCAAAAAGCGAGCTGACCGAATATGCCACAGTGGCCCTTACTGAATGCACTTCCCGGATACAAAACCGGTTGCCACGGCTCAAAGATCCTGGGAGCTTCACAATTCCAGTTGACAATCGGGCAAAGTATCAGACCCGCGGTTTATGTGATTTGGGAGCGAGCATTAACTTGATGCCAACTTGGGTATTCAAGTTAGGTCTAGGAAGCCTAGACCTACAGCAGTGGTTTGCAGCTTGCAGACCGTTCCTTGTAAGGCCAGACGGCATTGTGGAGGGCGTGCTAGTGCAAGTCGGCTCCCTAATCTTCCCGGTGGATTTTATTGTGTTAGACTTTGAGCCAGACTCAGGGTATTTATTTTGGGACGACCTTTCTTGGCAACCGGGAGCTCTTATAGATGTAGCTGCAGGGCGGCTAACGTCTTGGTACACGACAAGGTGGAGGTGTTCGATGTGTACAAGGCCCCCAAATTCCCAGCCGTGTACGAAGGGCTCGTTGATCAATGTGCGTGAACAACCGAGTGGTGTTCAAGGCTTTGAACAACGAGAACTGAAACCCCGATAGAGGTAAGCTTGATTGGGGTAGGGGCGTGTTGAGCAAGCGTCCGTCACCCTTGAGAGCGAGAGTGAGCTCAAATGGCGTCGAGCCGAGGCGGTAAACCAGGCGCTGCGCGGAGGCAACCCGTGAAATGTAATTGTAAAATGTACATAAAAAAAAAAAATAAAAAATTTAATAATTGAAAATTTAAACATAATGAAAATATAACATTAACATATTTAGTATAATATATTTTGGAAAAATAAAAATATTGTTATTTCTCCAACTTTGGAATTCTAATCGATTTCGTGTGGTAAGATGTCTACAGGTTGAGCGGAGGAAAAAAATGCAGAGGAATGCAAAAGGGAAAAACGAGGTAAGAAAATATTTTAAGTGGCAAAACGAGCACACGCGATGGCTCCGTGTCACGGAGGAGGGCCTCCGCGTCGCCCTCCGTGACACGTTGAAACTAAATCTGGAATTTTTAAAAATTCCAGAGAGCCTGCGATGGCTCCATGTCACGGAGGAGGAGCCTCCGCGTTACCCTCCGTGACACGTTGTGATGTCGCGTCGGGTCACGGCTGAGTCACCGGGCGACCCGCGCGGTCCTCCCTCTTTTTAAGCCCCAAAACCCCTCATTTCTCCTATTTTCCTCTACCCTCTGCGATAATACCCCCAAAAATCCCCTCCCTCAACGTGTCACGGCTTAAGGAGTAAAATTTATCAACTTTTCTTCGTCTTAATCGAATCAAAAGGTATGTTCTTGAACTCAACTTCAATTTTTAGCTAAAATTGCGGTTTTTAGCATGTTTATGAAGAACCCATGCCCATATCAATAAATTGAGCTTAAATACATTTGGGTTGTTGATTATAGTTGTTCGTAGTATCGTTGTGATCATATGAACTCGTTAATTGCATTCTTAAATGGTGTGTGCTAAATTGTGGTTAGGGATGGATGGTGAAGTTGAAAAATCGAATTGAGAAGAGGAAGTGTGAGAAGAAAATTGTGGAGTTGTGCATGTTGGGTGAATCGTATGGTGCATGCTTATTGTGTATACTTAAGAAACGATGCAATTCTCGGGAGGTGCAAATTGGGTGAAACTCCAAGGGCGCTCATCAAATTACATGAAAATCGGGAATTGCTTAGTTGAGTTAGGGAGTATTCTTATTTTTCTTGTTTTTCTTTAAGCTGAATGCCATATAATGAAATGAGTATCGATAGTACGGTGGAATGAGCTGTACGAAGTCGAGTAGTACACGAGAGGTTATCTTTGTCGGAATTTTAAGAAGGCATGAAGCGATTTTTTGTTTGTTGTGTTACTCTTTTGGGTTAGCTGTTCTAGATTTTTTCTATCTTTTTGTAAATATGGAATAAATATGTTTCTGCCGTTTTGCATAAGGTGAGCTAGAAACTAAGTGTGGGGTGTAGGCAAAACCCAACCTTAGTCAAAAGCGCAATTGATAAACTAACATGGTACTGTCTGCATTTTCTTTGGCGAAACCATGTCGAGCAGGCAGGACAAGGAAGGGCGCATCAACATCAGGCGCCGGGAAAAAGATTAAGACTGGGAGCAGCGAGTCCCGGCAGCACCGGCAGTTCCACCGCGGCCAGCGCCGCCAATATGGAACAAGATGGGTGAGAAGAGGGAGAAGTGGTACACCAAGCACAAGGAGAATAAATACTTCCCGAGGGAACATATTGCACGGGAACCCTTGGCACAAGAGTTCCCCGGATGAGTGCACAGGATTGATGCTGCTGGGCTACGTTTTATTTTCAACGAGCCCAAGAGTGCAACCTGCGCCGTCAGGAATTCTCGCCAATTGGAACCCGACATTGAGAAGTCACACCATCAAAATAAGAGAGTCAAATCACACTTGAACCTCACCACCTCAATGCCATCATAGGGGCGCAAAATACAGACGCCCATGTACTCCGACAGGCGAACATCACTCCCACCTTGCTGCGGATATCGGAACGCACATTGTAATGAGCCCGGTCTCTGACGCGTGGAGGCGGGCATAAGGAGAGGGGCTACCATCAGACAGCGCCCTATGCACAGATGAACAGGGAAGCCGAATATGGCTTAAGATCGTTTGCTCCTGTTTGATTCCGGGGGTGCACATGACAGATGTGACCCGGGATGTCTTAATGCTTAGTATACGCCCTTATGAAAAGGCTGGAGATCAATGTTGGTGATCATTTCCCGCCATGAAGAGGGCGACTGCATCGGGGGCACGGAGTACGGATTCGGCGGGCTGCTGACAGCGTTCCTGAGAGGCCTTGAGGTCGAGGAGGAGGCCTAGATTACATCCACAGATGGAGCGGTGTGCAATTGATGTCACAAAAACAAAGGCATCCGACACCACTCATGGGCTTTGTCCTTACATTGACGACGACATGCTTTCGGGACGATGTCCACATGTTCGGGATGCGAGATGCTCCAGCTTCGCATAGGCGGGAGACCGGCGACGGAGGACGAGCATGGCAGTTCGACTTAGATTACCCATTAGGCGAGAATGCCGGGGCACTATGTCGGGTGGGCCCGGCTTTTGTGGAACCTACGAGACGATGACGTCCCCACGGACGAGGAGACGCGTCGCGAGGATTCCGGCGTTGGGTCGAGGATGACGGTGGAGACTCGATATGGGGGACAGTGGCAGCACCTGATGAGAAGTGGAATACTTTGGCCCGATCAGGGAGTTTCACAACCACCTTTTATTGTACTTGTATAGTCTGCGGGGGCGGTCATTCGATTCTAAGTAATGGGGTGAGAGTAGTTAGGTGCTGAAATTGCCTTTTTAATTGTATGTCATTGTATGTTCCTTGCTTTGTTGTCGTGCTTGTTTTAATTGACTCTGTTTATTTGTATGTTCGCTTGATTGTAAATATTGTTGTGAAGCGCATTGTTGTCTTTGTGGAATGTGTTAGCCGGTATGTAAATAGCCTTGTAAATCATCGACCATTTTTAAATTTCGTAACTATTTTTCGTTTTTGGGTTTCTCGGAGTTTGTTTTTCGATTCTTTTTGCCGAGAAGAGTCCCATTGAACCGAAGTCGTAAATAGTGACCCTTCTCTAGATGGATGGATGACGACCGTCTTAAGGGAGGGTAGTCGATAGGGTAGTATAGTTCATTTTATTTTTATTTTTTTAATTTTCCGTTAGTTAATTTTGATTTTGAGTTGGATTGCTGGTTGTATCCATGCATGTTGCTATTCAATGGCTCCGACATCCTTGCTGTTGCGTGTTGTACATAATAATTATATAGCAAAGATGATTCGTAGAAACATGCAAATTTACGTACATATGTAAGACACTTGTGCCGTAGAATTTGATTCGGTGTGATTGAGGCTTAATTTTGAATTCTTGTGACTAGCTCATTAAAGATTCCGTGAAGTCATCTTGAATCGAGCATGTGCATTGAGTGTATAGTGAGGGTGGGTTATTCCATGCTATTGTTGATTGTCTAGAACTTGCTGTCATTGTGTACGAAGCGGAATGAAGGAAGTGTAGTGTAGGAGATGATGTAGGCATTTCTTTGTCAACCAAAAAATTTTCTTGTTTTTCTTTTCATACCCACCTTGAAGATTAAACCCTAGTCAGCCCGTTGAGCCTTTAACCTTGATAAATTTTTCTTTTTCTGATTTTCCTTTGTCAAAAAGGGTGCGAACCAAGTGAGCACCTTCTTTTCAGTCTTTAGGCCAAAATCAGAAACTCTTAAGCGCTCGAGAAAAGTATAATTTTCCCATGGTGTCAAAGAGTGAAGTGATAAAGAAAAGAAAGTTATGAAAAAGAAAGAAAGGAAAAGTAAGAGTCAAGGGTGAAATAGCCAGAATTGAAGGGAAGAAAGTTGTTTAACTCAATTTTCCCTTCGTTGGTCTGGTGTGTTGAAGAGAAATTTGATAAATATAAAAATAAACTTCAAGAGGAGGGAGGAAGGAAGAAAAAAATGCTGGAAGTTGATGGGATGTGTGAAAAGCGCTTAAGGAAGCTGGTTACTATTATTGGTGCTTAGTATATACTAGTTCCGTAGAAAGCATTTACAACCGTTAAGTCCTATGTGATCTTACATCACGCATCCATATATTAGTGGAGTAAGACACTAGAGGCAACCTATAGGTCTGCGCCCAATGCATGTGAATTCGTTTGGGAGAGTGAGTGAAATGGGGTGTGTACATATATACCCCAGACATGGATTTCCTTAAAGTTCATGTGATTAAAACAGGGGAATCTCTCCTAGTGTCGTGAGGGCACATGTTTGATGATAGAATACATTCGTGTCGGATATCTTGGTCAGCTAATGCATGAGTTTGCCGACATCGAGTCGATTCTTGTGCTAAAAAGTCTTGATTTATTAAGTGTGTGTAATAATGATGCTATGCATGTCTTTCTTGATGATTTGCTTTGAACATAATCGAATCATGACCGTAGTTTGGACTGTCGAGCCTAAATAGCCATGAAGGGATATCAATTGCATGAGTTGTATGAATATTGTTAGGGCGAACAAGATTTTAGAAGTGTGGGAGTAGGTGATAAGGGGCATATTTATATATGCAAGCTCCCCTCGATACTCAAATGTATAACTTTTGTCTTGTTTGTCTAATAAATTGTGTACATTCTCATGTAAATTGTATGGAAGTGTGAATTTATACTAACCAACATGATTAGCGTTGTTTTGTAGAACATGATTAGCGTTGTTTTGTAGGAAAAACATGCTTTTGTTGATGAAAAATGACATGTTGAGAGAAATCAAGAAGGAACTCGGGATTGAGCAAGGAAGCAGATGGTGAGGCGAAGATGACAAGGGCTCCGCGATGAAGCCGTGGCACGCTGCCATCGCGGAGGCGTTCTGCATGGAATGGAAATTCCAAGTAAATTCCAGTGAAGGTCCGCGATCAGGCCGTGCCACGTTGGAAGTGAATTATTCAGATGGTGCATTTCCAGAGAGGGTCCG
>JACEIK010008838.1:11463-47800 GCA_018107945.1 Datura stramonium
GTTATTTCTAGTTTCTTGAATAAATTATTTCTCACAAATGCTTTAGTTTCTTTAAAATATTTATACTTGAAAAGAACTTTTTAGATTTAGTTAGTTGTATTATTTGATTCAATAGAAGTTAAGTCGATTGAAAGTCTATAAACTTGATTCTTTCTTGGATCTAATTTTTTTACTAGAATGAAGGGATATAATCCATCTTTCCAATCGGCAAACTAAATAAATTTACAATGTATAGTCCATTATTTGTTATCTATTTGAGTATTCACATTCGATAAATATTATTTTAAACCATTTCTATTTGAAACAATAGTAGAAGTAGTACCACTTTTGTTTAATCAATATACTGAATATATATCTATATAAAAGAAAGATAGAGTCCTGGTGATGTGACACTCTCATATATGAGGATTGCTATTTATCTTTTATGATAATTTTTGGCAAATATCTTCGAAAAACACTGAGTGCGCAGAATAAAAGGTGACACTTCACAACCCAAATTTTTAAAACACCTTCAATTCCTTTCCTTTCTTCTCTCTCTTTAGTTCTTCATTCATTTCCATGCTCATAAATCAGCAAAAGAGATTTTCTTCATGGGCACTCTCATCAATCAGTGAAATAGAGATATATTGAACAAGGTCTCAACACCATATGGGTAACAAAATAATTGAAAATTTCCATATCAGACACTTAAAATTCATATTAACCAAGTAGGACTCCTCGTTCAACATTGAACGAGGTGTTCTAATATTTTATACCTCCGCTGGTTGACTAAAAAATATTATGAATAGAACATCATTGGGCTTCCAATAAGGTCCTACCTTTTATATTTTATTTTTAGTTTTACCTCATCGATAGACCAACGAGGTTTTGTTCTATAATTTTTTAAAATCTATATTGGAACATATCGTTCTACCAACAATGTAAAACTCTATTAACAACTACTTTCTCGATTTAAGCATATGAGATTTATGTCTTGCATGTTTATCACTATTATCTTATTGACAATATTCAATTAGAGGAGTCTTTATTTTATTGATTGACATATCTTTGTATTTTATTTGCTTTATTTTTCCTCAAGTTAATGAGTAATATGTTTCATTTCTCATATGAATAATTGTTGCTTTCCAGGAAGGTGTAGACCTCAGCGATCGAAAAACATACGAGGGCCTTTTCAGGGAGCACTATGATCTACTAAAGGAAAAAGAAGGATTTCACAAAAATAGTCTTCTTGCTGGTAAGGCTCAACTAGAAAAGGAGACAATTTTCCAAATTTGCTCAAATTCAAATAAACGTAGTGAAAAGGAGAATGAACAACTTTCTTCAGACAATGGAGATTTCAGTGATAGAGAACCTCAAAAGAAAAGGCTTAAAAAGAAAATACGTAAACAATAGAAAATAAAAATGCAAAGAGGAGTCAAATCAAATAAAAATGAATTTGTTAGATGGGGATCAAAAGCTCTAATTTAGTTTCGTCAGTTTATTAGTCAAGATACCAAAGAAAAATTGTTATATATTGTATCATCAAATATCTCAAAGGATGGATTAATGCACACTTGGCTTCAACATCCCATCCTTTGGGATGTTTGATGAGTCAATCAATAACGATTTTCTTCTGTCTTGACCAATAAAGTAAAAAAAGTCAATTAGAACTTTTGATCCCCATCCAACAAATTCTTTTTCCTTGAATTGACTCCTCTTTGCATGTTTATTTTCTGTTGTTTATATCTTTTCTTTTAAGCCTTTTCTTCCAAGGTTCTCTATCATTAAAATCTCCATTGTCCGAAGAAAGCTGCCTATCCTCCTTCTCACTATGTTTATCTGAATCAGAGAAAATTTGGCAAATTGTCTCCTTGTCTAGTTGAGCCTTACCAGAAAGAAGACTATTTTTGTGAAATTCTTCTTTTTCCTTTACTAAATCATAGTGCTCCCTGAAAAGGCCCTCCTATATTTTCCGATCTCCGAGGTCTACACTTTCCCGGAAAGCAACAATTATTCATATGATAAATGAAACTGATTGCTCATCAACTTAAGAAAAAATAAAGCAAATAAAGGCAAAGATATGTCATGAAATAAAAGAAAGACTCCTCTAATTCAATATTTCCAATAAGATAATAGTGACAAAGATGCAAGACATAATCTCACATGCTCAAATAGAGAAAGTAGTTGTTAATAGAGTTTTACCTCATTTGTAGACCGACATGGTCCAATACAGATTTTAAAATAATTATAGAACGGAATCTCATTGTATTATCAATGAGGTAAAATAAAAAATAAAAAATAAAAGAGTAGGACCTCGTTGAAGCCCAACGATGTCCTATTCATAATATTTTTTTATTCAACAGGCGGAGGTATAACAAATTAGAATATCTCGTTCAACTTTGAGCGAACTATTCCACTTGGTTGCTATGAATTTTAAGTTTCGGATGTGGAAAATTTTAATTATTTTGTTGCTCATTTAGTGTTGAGACCTTCTTTAATATATCTCTATTTCAGTGACTGATGACATTATGCATGAAGAAAATCTCTTTTGTTGATTTATGGGTGAAAAAATGAATGAAGAACTAAAGAGAGAGAAGAAAGGAAAGGAACTAAAGGTGTTTTAAAAATTGGATAGTGAAGTATCACCTTTTATTTTGTGCACTTAGTGTTTTTGAAGAAAATTGCCAAAAATTGTCCTAAAAGATAAATAGCAATCCTAATATACGAGAGTGCCAGGTCACCGGGTTTCTATGTCTTTTTTATAAAGATATATGTTCAGTATATAGATTAAACAAAAATGCTACTATTTCTACTATTGTTTCAGATAGAAATGATTTAAGATAATATTTACCAAATGTGAATACTCAAATAGAAAACAAAAAATTGACCATATGGTGTAGATTTTTTTAGTTTGTCGATTAAGGAAGATGGATTATATCCCTTCATTCTAGGTAAGAAAAAAATTGGATCCAAGAAAGAATCAAGTCTAAAAGACTTCACATCAATTGACTTAACTTCTATTGAATCAGATATCACAACTAACTAAATCTGAAAAATTCTTTTCAAGTGTGAATATTTTAAAGATAGTAAAGTATTTGTCTAAGATAATTTATTCAAGAACCTAGACATAAATGAAGATTTAATCAAATAAAGAAAATAAAATCAAGAGAAAAACATACGATCAGTCGTTGTGCTTGTAACATGTTAGCTTGCACAATATTTCTTAACTCTACACTAGATTAAGGAGCAATCTTTCCATGCCTTTTAAAGAGAAGAACAAGAGAGCAAGCTAGAAAAAACTCATTTATTGTATATAGAATACTTTACAAAAGGATTTCTTCTCTGCCTCCTAAGTATAACCAAGCCTCCTTTATATAGGAGTTGGGAGACTAATACAAAGTAGACCTAACACATTTATCTCACATATGAGTCCCATAGAGACATGGAAGAGCCTAATAAAACAAATAACACCTATGCCTAACCATGACAACACATGTGAAAACATGTGAAAACGTAAATATATACATCAGAAACCATGTGACGGCATGTGATAACATGTGAAAATGGGATATGATTTTATCTTCTTTTGAGAAACATCTGCAAACATCTGCAAACATGTGTGAATCATGTGAAAGTTGGGTAGGATTTTGTCTTCGTTTTAGTAGGATGTGTAAAGAATGTGGAAGTGGGGTAGGATTTTGTTTTGGTATGTATAGTAAATTTTGGTGGGTAATTTGTAGAGATAAGTGGTGAAAATCTTGCACAGGTTGTCAAGCATTATTTGATGGTGTCACTATCCGAGTTTATACCCTGGACGTGACACGATACTTAGAGTCTGTCACGACTCGAGTCAGCACCCTAGATGCTACATGGTACTTAGAGTCAAGTGACCCCAAGCAAACCCTAGTAGAGCTTATTCTACTAAAACTGATATGTTGAAATGATAATAAAAGAGTGGAAGCTGATAACGAAATAACTGTTACTGAATAAATGACAACATCTCAAATAGTCTCAAAATTTTGCTTAGTCTGTAAATACTGTTTGAAAGCCTTCTAACATGAACTAGTGAGTTGCTGGGAAAAACCCCAAGCTAACTCTAATATCTAAACCAAAATAACAAAATAAAATTAAACTAGAAATGGAACTCAGGCCCTCGACAGATGAGGACTCTCCACGGAAGCTGCTGGATATCATTGAGAGGATCTAACCGTGGTGTCGAGGCTGGTACTTGAGTCTATATCATAAAATAATATAGCATAAAAGTATGCGTCAGTACTTTAAATGTACTGAGTATGTGAGAAGGAACAAAAACATACATATATTAAATAATAGAAAACTATACTGAGATATTTCAACTAAAATATAAAGAGATTAAACTGAAATGGAAATCATAACTGAACTGGACTAAATTTTACTAAGCTATATTGTGATGTGGAAGAGACTATAACCGACATATAAACACATGAGCTACACGTGGAGTCCGAAGTATAACCCTCCATCGGAGAAGGCCGACTATACCTTGCCAGGGTATGGTAGCTCAACTGAGTGATCACTGTCTAGAGCCCATTCGGGCTAATAATCTATAGTGGCAATGTATTTTTGGTAACCTGAGTGATCATCACATGACATAGATCATGAAAGTAGGGAACATTTTCTAAAATGTTTCGTAGACTCTTCATCATAAGTGTGGCGCTCTTCACACCCATGAAAAAAAACTACTTAATGCGGCTTTTAGACAACCTAGGACACTTCAAAACCTAATGTTCTAATACTGAGTATGTCACAACCCGAACATAGGCCGGATTGAGACACGATACAAAGAACCCTGAGAGGCTCCAAGTCGACCCATGATATTAACAAAACATCTAAGCTCACAATTTTAAATGAGGAAATCTAATATATAACATAACAGAAGTTTGAAAATATGATAAACATCAAATAGCTGAATACATAACAAAAGTCTGAAGCTGAATATATACTATGTCTGATAAGTCTCTACTACTGACGAGCTGATGGGACAAGACCCCAACTAACTCACTAACGTATGAAACTGAAAATACTGAATATAAATGATAACAAGGGCCTTCGAAAGATGAGGACTCACTGACTCTGACTGGGAGATGCTAACACTGAAGAAAGATCTGGCTAACGACGGGACTAAGCCTGAATGTTTAAGCCTGTATCATGAAATGATATAACATAGAGTATGTGGAATGTACCGTGTATGCAAGGTAACTAAAACAGCTAAGTAAGTAAAATCAGAGATCTTGCATATCATAAACATTTCATCATAAGAGTTTGAGTGTAAGGCTTGTATTCTATCATCCGAAAATATGAATTAAACATAACTGAATATCATAACTGAATCGAATGACCTAAAGCTGAAACTGAACATTCATAAGTAAAACTGAACGTTAGGTAACACCTGCTGAAAACATAATATCTTAACTGATGAACATGCATAACTGAAATCATGATAAACAATGGGATACTCGTCATATAACCAACATTAGCACAATAGAGCTTACGTGGTCCCAACTATTACACTCAAGTGAGCAGAGCCATCCAAAGCCTTGCCAGTGCTAAGAATGCTACTATGATATCGATATCAAGATGAAGGACCCTTGGGGGAAGGGGAAGCTCACAAGGGAGGTCCCAAATAATCTGAACACATCTATGTTGGCACGTAGTTCTGAGTCATAGGGTTGACTGACCCTTTAGCCTAATCGGTGCTAGACACTACTCCCAAAAACATGCATATGATCCCAATCATTTTTCAACGAAGCTGACCATCATCTAGTGACGAAGCTGAATCATGACATGACATACATATTCCAAAACATAACATGAAGAGCCTTGGATCAAACAATACCACAAGCTAAACAAGAGTGGGAGTCTAGGCTCCAAAATCATGTGGTAAGCTAATAACATGAAAGTTAGATAAATCCTGAAACATACTTGATCATATGGGCTTGCCCAATACTTAAACATGCTTGAAATAGACTTTGATTCCTCAAAACATGAACATAGACATGGGTAATTTGAAATAATACTTTAATCATGAACATCTCATCATTACTAAAAGCATAGATCATAATCTCATCTATTCATGAACTTCCATAGATGGACATCTTATTTGTAAACCTTTGAAATCATAATTTGTAATTGAAAACATTATAAAAAATGCCCATAAATCATAATTCAACATAGAAACATGGATAGAGAATACCTATGATAGATACTTAGAGAATTCACAAGTTGAGATAAAACCCCATAGATTCATCAACTCATAAATCACATGAAATTGAAGAGGGATTGGGCATGGGAGTGGATGAGTACACCCATTCATAACTGTAATACCCAGGAAGCCAAAGATCAGACCCCGGAGTTGAAATGGAGAAAAACTGAAAATTTTGCACTAGGTCACAGAACGACTCGTTCTATGACCCGTGTGAAAAACCATGAGTCGTGAGGTTACTCGTGGTTAGGTTCCAGGCTTGGGTTGGATTTTTGAAATCCAAGGTCCCCACGGACCTAATCACGAGTCGTGGTAAGTCCCCACGACTCGTTGAGTCAGTCGTGGACAAGGGATTGAGGAAAATGAAGGGGGTCTGTTAGTGTACCCTACGAAAGGTCCCCAAAAGTTATTGTTATTCACCACGATTCATGGGATAGGTTGTGGGCAGTAGGTAATCAATGGTATGAGGATTAATGGCAATGTACTTCATGACTGATGTGATGACTCGTGGATGGTGGTAACAACTTGTTAGGTCCCTCGTGGGGATTGACAAACGGTTATTTTCTGTGAAGTTATTAAGGGTATTCTCATCATTCCTATGTTCTAAGGTCCTATAATGCGTCATTTAAACCATTTTCAAGGTGTATTAAGATAGGTTAAGTCATTCTAGCCTATTTTAAACCCATGCATGCAAAGTTAGGAAGTTAGAGAGGAGATCAAGCTTTACTCCTTCCAATTCTTCTCAAATTCTTCTTGGACATTCAAGGAAGTGTAAGAATCAGCTTAAATCTGGTATGTAGGGTTATAAATGGGTGAATCCGTTCACACCCATGCCCAATCTCTCTTTGATATCATGAAAATTCCTATGTTAATTCTATGGGGTTTTAACTCAATGCATTAAATTCCTAATTCTCTACATGAGTATGATTTAAATGAGTTTCTACTATCGAATTATGATTTATGGGCAAGTTTTATGACGTTTTTAATAAAAATCATATTTCAAGCTTTATAAATTAAAATGCCCAATTATGAGAAGTTCATGAAAGTTGAGATTTATGATGAATATTCTAGTATGATGAGATATTATGATGAAAAGCATGTTTTCAAGTTATCCATGTTTATGATCATGTTTTCAAGTGAATTAAATATTTTCAAGCATGTTAAAGAATCGGTAAATGCCCATATGTTCAAGTATGATTATGATTTTACGAATTTAGTTTACCACATGGTTTTGGAGCGAAGACTCCCATTTATGTTCAGCTTGTGCTATGGTTTGAGCCAAGGCTCCTCATGTATGATTCAGATTTATGAATTCATGATTGTTCAACTTTGTCAATAGACGATGGTCAGTTTCATTGAAAAATGATGGAGAGCATATGCATGTTTTTGGAGTAGTGTCTAGCACCGAGTAGGCTATGGGTCAGCCAACCCTATGCCAACCCTATGCGCGCTAATGTAGGTATGATTATATTATACTTCGGGACCTCCTTTGTGAGCTATCCCCTGCACGATTGGGTCACGAGCTTGATATCGATATCATGGTATCGTCCATAGCCATGGCAAGACTTTGGATGGCTCTACCCACTCAAGTGTGATAGTTGATACCACGTAAGCTCTATCATGATATGTCGGTTAAAAGATGAGTATCCCATTTTTCCTCATGATTTAAATTATGCATGTTGATCATTCATGATATACTACAACAGGTTTGACCCAATGTTCAGCTTTATTTATGACTACAAACATTCAGCTTTGGGTCAATCGATTTCGTTATGATGTAACATTGTGTTGAGATCATGTTTTCAGAAATATAGCATGCAAGCCCTACTCTCAGATTCTTATTTTGTTTATGTTTTAAATTATACATGTTTTAAATAATTTTATTTTAAGAGGTTTTACTTACCTTGCATACTCAATATATTCCTTGTATTGACCGCATACTCTATGCTGTATCGTTTTATGATATAGGCCCCGATACTCAGACTCAGCCCCGTCAGTAGCCAGTTCCAGAGTTAGAACCTAGCTTAGTGGTGAGTCCTCATCTTCCGAGGACCATTTACTTTCAGATATTGATGTATTTTCAGTTTCCTCATAAAGAGTTAGTTGAGGTCTTGTCCCATTAACTCATCAAACTTAGAGGCTTTTCAGACAGTAGAATGTATTCAGCTTCAGATTCGTGTATTCTAATGTTATGCTTATTTCAAACTTCTGCTAATATTATCATGTCAATCCTTCTGTTTAATTGATTAAGCTAGATGTATGTTCATGTCATGTGTCGACTAGGGGTCTCTGGGGGCTTCTGGTCCCGTGTATCGATCCAGACCTACGTTCGAGTTGTGAAAATAACCCTACATACCTTGGAAAATCTGTTTACATAACCCTCTTGAATGCCCAAAGAAATTTGGGGAAGAACTTTATGAATCCTAAGATTGATCACCTCTTAGACTACTAAGCTTGCATGCATGGAGAGGAATAGGCTTAGAATGAGTTAAACCCTCTTAAAACACACTTATTAGAGCTTAAAAAGACGTAGTTTTGGTCTTAGGAACTTAGGAATTACGGAAAATCCCTTATAAATTCTCAGGGAAAAACACACTGCCAGTCCCAACAAGGGACTGGATGACTCGTCGTCAAGGACCATGACTCGTGATCTGCCTACCATAGTTAGCACTAGAAACATATCATCACTGGTCACCACGAGGGATACCACAACCCGTGGTGTACCCGATGACTAGTGGTGACTAACCGTTAGGAGCACTGCAAAAATTTTCAACCTTTAAGTCAACTCCTGGCCACGGCTAACATAATGACTCATGGTGTTGACCACGACTCGTGGCTTCACCCATGGTTAATTCCAAAACTAAAAATACAACAAAACCTTCTCTCCTCCCCACGAGTCACCTAACGACTCATGGTGCACCTCACATTTCACTGGACGACTCGCCCTTTGACATGGTATAGAAAATCCTGCTTTCTCCGTTACAGCCCTCGGGTCTAGTCTTAGGGCTTTTAGGGTATTACAATATATCCCCCTTGGAAATATTCATCCTCGAATGTGAATAAACATACTGAAAAGATACAAAATGCAATCATCATACCAAATACTGAAAATTTAGAGCTAAAAACTGACGGAGTGACTGACTCTAGAATGAACTACATGACTGAATTGAATTCATGAATTACACATGCATACATTAACACGAAAGAAATTGGGGCACGTTAACTGAACATGAAACTGAATAGAGTACTAAGAAGGAAATAGATACCTCAATTCGCAACTGAGCCGGAAGGGAATAGATACGGGTATTTAGCCATCATATCTGTTTCGGCTTCCCACGTAGCTCCCTCGACATGCTGATTCCTCCATAAAACCTTTAATGAGGCTACTTCTTTGTTTCTTAGCTTTTAAACTTGACAATCAAGTATTTCCACCAAAACCTCCTCATAGCTAAGGCTATCCTTCACACCTACGCTCTCCATCGGAACAACCAGAGCTTGATCTCCCAAACACTTCTTTAAGAGCTATACATGGAAAACTGGATGAACTGAAGCTAATTCTAAGGGAAACTCCAACTCATAGTACACATTGCCAATACGTCTTACAATCTGATATGGGCCAACATAATGGGGACTAAGTTTCCCCTTCTTTCTAAATCTCATCACTCCCTTCATGGGAGATACCTTCAGAAACACCTAATCATCAACTTCAAACTCAACTTCTGTCCTCCTCACATCCGCATAGGACTTTGGACGACTCTGAGCTATTTTCAACCTTTTCCTTATAAGCTGAACCTTATCTATAGCCTCATGAACCGAATCTGGACCTATCAATATAGCTTCACCGACTTCAAACCAACCAATAGGCGATTTACACCTCTGCCCATAAAGAGCCTCAAACGGAGCCATCTAAATGCTAGAATGGTAGCTGTTGTTATATGAAAACTCAATGAGAGGGAAATGATCATCCTAACTACCTTTGAAATCAATCACACATGCCCTCAACATTTTTTAAGAGTCTGAATCGTCTGTTCAACTTGACCATCTATTTGCGGATGAAATGCTGTGCGAAGCTTAACCTGAGTACCAAGTCCCTTCTGATATGACCTCCAAAACTAGGAGGTAAAGAGTACCTTTATCTGATATGATGGACAAGGGAACTCTATGCAACTGAACTAACTCCGAATATACAACTTAGCATAATCCTACGCTGAATCGGTAGTTTTGATCGGTAGAAATTGAGCTGCTTTAGTCAACCTATCTACGACAAGACAAATAGAGTCATACTGCTGAAGAGTACGAGGCAACCTTGTAATGAAGTACATATTGATTTCCTCCCACTTCCAAGTAGATATACTAATGTATTGAAGCACACCTCTAGGTCTTTGATGCTCAACCTTCACTTGTTGATAGTTCGGACACTTAGCCACAAACTCTTTTATGTCCTTTTTCATACTATTCCACCAATAGACCCCCCGTTGATCACGGTACATCTTGGTGGCACCTGGATGTATAGAATATCTGGGACCATAAGCCTCGGTGCAATATCCACTCCCTCAAGTCATCAACACTAAATACACATAAACGACCCTAATATCATAGCACACTATCTCGCCCTTGAGAGAAGACCTCTACCTGATTCCGAACGGATTCCTTGAACTTTACCAAAATAGGATCCTTGTATTGTCTAGCTTTGACCTTGGTCACCAAGGAAGATTCTAATCCATTCTGAACAATGACACCACCATCCGTCGAGTCAACAAAATGAACTCCTAGTCGTGCAAGCCGATGCACCTCCTTCAATAACTCTTTCCTCCCCTCATCTACGTGGGTCACGCTCTCCATAAAGCCTGCTAAGAGCGTCTGGCGCCAGATTTGCCTTGACCAAATGATAAAGGATACTCATAGCATAATCTTTCAAAAGCTCAAACCACCTCCTCTGATATAGATTTAGATTTCTTTTTGATAAACACATACTGTAGGCTTTTGTGGTCCGTAAACACATCCATATGGACCCCATATAGATTATCTATGGTGGGACTGCTGACGATGCCCACCATCAGGTCTCTGTTGGGAGAATCTACAACTATTAGTCCTGGCCCTCTTGGCCTTTCACTCCCGCTCACTCATCTGCACAACCTCTATATGTTGGGCGTATAGAACTATTCAGGAAAAGTCAATGTCCTAATGAAGCATCGTGGTCCGGCAATCTATGACCAAATAGCTTGCTACCCCGTACACGGACTGACTCACTCGAGCTCTCTGATCTGTCACCAACTCAGGTGCATACTTGGAAAAGTGAGTGAACTCCAAAGCATACTCCTAAATTGTCATGTTACCCTGCCTTAGGTTCACAAACTCAGCTTCTTTAATCTTCCTCATCTCATGAGGGAAGAACTGATCCAGAAATGCAGTATGGAACTCATCCCAACCAATGGGGCCTACTCCAACTTTCCTACTATCCTTCCATTGCCTGAATCAGATGTGCGCAACCCCTTTCAATTGATATGAAGCTAGATTTGCGCACTCCTCCTCGGTCACCTCATGATCTGGGTGATTGTCAGAGCTTCATCAATAAACTCATGTGGATCCTTATCCACCCTTGACCCTAGGAACTCCGGGGGGTTCATCCTTAGAAATCTATGACTTTCATTGCTTCCGCATTCCCATTCTGAGGGACATGCACTACCGCATGTTGGTTGACTTGGGGGTTCAAAGGCTAAGCTCGCATCTGTATGGATGCCCTAAACTCTGCATGGGCAACCTGCTCGGGTACATGATCCGCAAGGGCTGGTGGGGCCTGTTGATGCCCATCTCCATTGCCATTCTCATGGCCATTTCCATTTCCGTTTCTTCTTCCGTTAATTCAGTGAGGAGGCATGATTATACAAACACATATAACACATTTAGAAGGATAGAGAGACATTTCATCGCACGATATAGATCATGAAAGAAGGTAGCATTTCCTAAAATGTTTCATAGCCTCTTCGTCATAAGTGTGATGCTTCACACCCATTAAAAAGACTACTTAACGCGGCTTTCAGACACCCTAGGATACTTCAAAACCTAATGCTTTGATACCAAGTTTGTCATGAACCGAACATAGGCCCGGATCGAGACACGAGATAAAGAACCCCTAGAGGCTCCAAGTCGACCCATGGCATGAACATAAAATCTAAGCTCACAATTTCAGATGTGGAAATCAAACATATAACATAGCGGAAGTCTGAAAATCTGATAAACATCCAATAACTAAATACATGACACAAGTCTGAAGCTGAATACATACTATGGCTGATAAGCCTACTATTGACGAGTTGATGGGACAAGACCCCAACTAACTCACTAAAGTTTAAAACTGAAAATACTGAATATAACTGATAAGAAGGGCCCTCGAAAGATGAGGAACTCTCTGACTCTGACTGGGAGATGCTAACACGAAAGATCTGGATAACCATGGGACTTAGCCTGAATGTATGAGCCTGTATCATGAAATGATACAACATAGAGTATGCGGTCAGTACGTGGAATGTACCAAGTATGCAAGATAAGTAAAACTGCTAAGTAAGTAAAAGCAGAGATCGTGCATATCATAAACATTTCATCATAAGAGTCTGAGAGTAGGGCTTACATGTTATTATCTGAAAACATAACTTAAATATAACTGAATATCATAACTGAATCAAATGATCCAAAGATGAAACTAAACATTCATAAGTAAAACTAAACATTGGGTAAAATCTGTTGAAAACAAAATATCTTAACTGATGAACATGCATAACTGAAATCATGAGGAACAATGGGAGACTCGTCATATAACTGAAATTACCACGATAGAGCTTACGTGGTCCTGAATATTACACTCAAGTGGGCAGAGCTTTCCAAATCCTTGTCAGGGCTAAGGATGCTACCATGATATCGATATCAAGCTGAAGGCCCCTTAGGGGCAGGGGAAGCTGACAAGGGAGGTCCCAAATAATCTGAACATACCTACGTTGGCATGTAGTTGATAGGCATAGGGTTGACTAACCCTTCATCTACTCTGTGTTAGACACTACTCTCTAAAACATGCATATGCCCTCATCATTTTTCAACGAAGATGACCATTATCTAGTGACGAAGCTGAATCATGACATGACATACATATTCCAAAAATATAACATGAAGAGCCTTGGACCAAACCACACCACAATTTGAACAAGAGTGGGAGTCTAGGCTCCAAAATCATGTGGTAAGCTAATAACATGAAAGTTAGATAAATCCTGAATCATACTTGATCATATGGGCTTGCCCAATACTTAAACATGCTTCAAATAGACTTTGATTCCTCAAAACATAAACATAGACATGGGTAATTCGAAATCATACTTTCATAATGAACATCTCATCATAATTAAAAGCATAGATCATAATCTCACCCTTTTATGAACTTCTATAGATGGGTATCTTATTTGTAAAACTTTGAAATAATAATTTATAATTGAAAATATTATAAACAATGCCCATAAATCATAATTCAATATTAGAAATATGCATAGAGAATACCCAATATAGATACTTAGAGAATTCACAAGTTGGGCTAAAACCCCATAGATTCATCAACTTAGAAATCACATGAAATTGAAGAGGGATTGAGCATGGGAATGGATGGATACACCCATTCATAACCCTACATACCTAGGAAAATCTTATTACACAACCCTCTTGAATGTCCAAAGGAATTTGGGGAAGAACTTGATTAATCCTAAGCTTGATCACCCCTTAGACTACTAGGCTTGCATGCATGGAGAGGAATAGGCTTAAGATGAGTTAAACCCTCTTAAAACACACTTATCAGAGCTTAAAACGATGTATTGTAGGTCTTAGAAACTTAAGAATTACAGAAAAACCCTTAGTAAATTTGCAGGGAAAAATATACTGCCAGTCCCAACGAGGGACTGGATGGCTTGTCATCACGGACCACAACTCGTGGTTTGGCATCCGTCGTTAGCACTGGAAACTTATCATCACTGGTCACCATGAGGGAAAACATGACTCGTGGTGTACCCAACCACTTGTGGTGACTAAATGTTAGGAGCACTGCCAAAACCTTTAACCTTCAAGTCAAGTCCTGACCACGGCTAACATAACGACTCATTGCGTTGACCACAACTCGTGGCTTCACCGTGGTCAACCCCCAAACCAAAATCCAACCAAACCTTCCCTCTTCCTCACGAGTAACCTAACGACTCATGGCGCACCTCACGGGTCACTTGATGACTCGTCCTGTGACCCGGTGCAGAAAATCCTACTTTTTTTGCTTCAACCCTCGAGTATGATCTTAGGGCTTTCGGGGTATTACAAAGGACCTGAAAAAATCTATGTTCTAAGACTCATTAGAGCAGCTTTATCTGAAAGTATTGTAACGGTCTAAAGAGAAACTAACAAGCTGATAAACTGATACTACTGAGTTTACTGAATTTCTCAAGGACTGATAATAGTCAAACTGATCAGCTGACAATTCTGGAGAATATTAGTATACGGAGTGCTGACTATATTGTTCTGACTGGGCATGCTGGAAATGATAAAAGCTACTATATAGCACAATTGCACATTTTCTAAGAACGAATCTGGTCTACATGACAATTTATGTTATTTTAAGACATTACCAGTTTATGAATAAATTCTATAAGAAATCATGCCAAGTTCAAGTTCAAGTGAAACATATTGTATAACTGAAAATACTATCATGAGCATGTAAGAATTCCAGACATGTTAGTCTAACATTATAGAGGAAGTGGGGGGGGGGGGATTTCACAACAAAGAAAGTTCCTAAATCATGATCTCTAGAGGTACTGTAAAGCTAGGGTTTGCTGAAAACTTTGGGACACAAGGATGAAAGGATACCCTTGTTGAAATCCCACATACTTGGAGGAGAATCCCTGGGAGTTAGCTTGGAAGATTAGAGAAAGATGTAAATGCCCTCTTGCTCTGGGAAGTCTTTGCTTTCTTCCTATTGTTTTGAAGAGATTTAGTGAGAAGAATGAGAGTAAGAAGTTGGTAAACCCCCTAAATTCCCTTCAAACCTCACCCCAAATGACGTAGTTTAGGCATTAAAATAATGGGAAGTTACAAAAATAGCTTTGAGAAAAGGTTTGGAAAACTGCCCTTGGGATCCAACAGGACACACAATTGGTTGTTGGTCATGACCACAACCTATTGAGACTAGTTGTTGGTCCTGGGTATAAAAATCTTACTTACTGGAACTAAACAACGGACGACACAATGACTTGTTGGTTGACACAACGGGTTGTTTTCACTATTGAAGATTTTGAAGGATTTCAGGGCTTGACTAACGGATGGGAATAATAACTCGTTGGATGGGTCAACGGGTCATTTTTTCCACTCATTGTTACTGGAAGAGTTTTGATTATATTCTGGATATCCCCCCAATGGATGAACGGGATGACCCGTTATAAGAAACAATGGGTCGCTGGCACCAACCATCGCTACTGAAGGGGTTGTTAACTCTCCTCCAATGACTCCCAACAATGAGTCATTATATCCAACAATGGCTCGTTGTCTAACTCATTGTTTGGAGTGTTGTTTTTACATGATCCTAGAAGGCCACCAATGGATCAAGACAATGGCCCGTTATTGGAAGCAAGGGGTCATTGTGTGGCTTGTTGAATCTGGGGAAAAATCTACAAGGGATGATAATGACTCACACAATGAGTCATCGATACTGACAATGACTCGTTGGTTGAGTTGTTCTGAGGCAGAATTTTTTGTTTCCCTTATGTTTTTTATTATAAGTCTGGGTTTGGTCTAAAAAATATTTGGGATGTTACAATATCTCCCCTATGGTATCGTTCGTCCTTGAATGAAGGCTAAATAAGCTGAAAGACTAGAGAAAGAGTTGCAATCTCGAACTAAGAACTATGAGCTGATTACTAAAGGAGTGACTGACTCCGAACTGAGATAGAAATACTAACTGAACTTATACAACTAGGATGCATATTTAAACATGAATAGGACTGAAAAGTATGGAATTGAATAGAGTATTGAAGAGTAATTTAATACATAATGCTGAAGTTGAGCTGGAAGGGAATAAGTGAAGGTATTTAGCCATCATGTATGCTTCTGCTTTCCATGTAGCTTCCTCAACTAGCTGGTTCCTCCATAAGACCTTCACTGAAGCGACCTCCTCGTTTCTCAACTTACGAACCTGACAGTCTAGGATATGAACTATAGCTTCTTCGTAAGAGAGGCTTTACTTTATACCAACATTCTCTAGATGCACCACTGAGATCGGGTCACCGATGCATTTATTCAACAAGGATACATGGAAGACTAGGTGCATGGATGCTAATTCTGCAGGCAACTCAAGCTCATAAGCCACATTGCCAACACGTCTCAGGATTCTATAAGTGCCAATATACTTAGGACTGAGCTTTCCTTTTTTTGAATTGCATCACCCGTTTCATAGATGAAATTCTCAAGTATATCCAATCATCCACCGCAAACTCCAACTCCCTTTCTTAGATCTACATATGATTTCTGTTGGCTTTGAGTTGTTTTCAACCGTTTTTTTGATAAGTTGAACCTTCTGCAAGGCCTCATGTACTAAATCAGGTCCTATCAAGGTAGCTTTACCAACCTCAAACCACCCTATAGGAGACCTGAACCTCCTATCATATAATGTCTCAAACGGGGCCATATGAATACTCGAGTGATAGCTATTGTTATATGCAAACTCAATGAGAGGTAGGTGATTATCCCAACTACCCTTGAAATCGATCACACAAGCCCTCAACATATCCTCCAAATTTTGGATCATTCGCTCAGCATATTGATCGGTCTATGGTTGGAAAGTTATGCTGAGCTTGACCTGTGTACCAATCCTTTTCTAAAATGACTTCCAGAAATGCGAGGTGAATTGAGTATCTCTATCTGAAATGATGGACAAGGGAACCATGTGTAGCCTGACTAACTCCCGGATGTACAGTCTAGCATAATCCTCAGTTGAGTTTGTAGTCTTAACTGGTAGAAAATATACTGACTTAGTCATTCGGTCTACAGCCACCCAAATGAAGTGATACTTCCGGTGAGTACGAGTTAGGCCTGTGATGAAGTCCATATTAACTTCTTTCGACTTTCAAGTAGGAATACTAATATCTTAAGTGAACCTCCGGGTCTCTGATGTTCAAATTTCACCTGCTGGAAATTTGGACACTTAGCCACAAATTCTATGATTTCCTTCTTCATGCCATTCCACCAGTAGTGTCACGCCCCGAGTCTACACCCCGGACGGGACACGGTACTTGGAGTTACGAGTAACCTCAAGTCAATCCCTGGTCTATCATACACTAGTATTCTGTGTAATATAAATACATACAGCGGAAGCTTGAAATAATAACATAAAGCATTTATGAGAGAATTTAAAACTAAATCATAAACATCAAAATAGTTTGAGCTACATTGATATTCTGAAAAAAAATCAAGTCTATGTCTGAAAGCCATCTAACTGATGAGTTGCTGGGACAAGCCCCAGCTAACTCTAAGTCAACCTGAATGTAATAAACATAACTGAGATAATGAAATAATGTCCTAAAAAAATGAGGACTCACACTTCTGCTGCCGAGAGAGGGAGATCTGATCAAAGTCGACTAATAGCACTGGGTTTGAGAACTGCAGCTGTATCATAAATCGATACAACATAAAAGTATGCGTCAGTACTTAGAATGTACTGAGTAAGTGAGAGAAACACAACACCATGGGATAAATAAAAGAAAATGTTGAACTGAAAAGGCACGCAAGGCCCAACTAAAGCTACTGAACTGAATAGCTGCACTACTAAGGTGGTCTAAAAGACCCTGTATGATGGTCAGAGCATGTTCTAAGTATGGAATACTGATCTGAACTGAACTGAAGCTGACTAGTGGGAGAGTTTATAACCAACATTTAACCACGTGAGCTAAATGTGGAGTCTGATGTATACGCCCCACCAGTAGGACCCAATATACCTTGCTAGGGTATAAAAGCATGAACAGGGTGATCACAAAAGTCCGGGGCCAATCATTCCAATAAATACTATAACCTACGCTGGCAACATAGTTCTTGGAACCAGGGTGTGCTGGAACCTCGGTCCGCTCGGTGCTAAGTCCTGCTCCACTAGAATACCTAAATTGAATACTAAGTTGATAGCTCGAAACTGGGTTCTAAGACTAGTCAGGGATATATAACTGAAGGTACCCTGAGAGTCTTATCGGACTAGATTCTGAAACTGGGTCCTAGACTGGTTAGAGCTACTTATCTAGAAGTGTCGTAACTGTCTAAGAACAAACTGTAATCTGACTGGGGTCCTACGGCTAGTCAGAGGTCTCTGTCTAAGTGTCATGACCGCCTTGTGGACCTATACACTGCGTGATGGATCTGATTCTGATAACTGGGAGGTGATATTGACACCTCGGGAATTTTTATAGTCAAACTGATCAGTTGACATTATTCTAGTCAACCCGGAGGTTGCTAAAAATATGACTGAGACTAGGCTGACATTTCTGAGTGTATAAACTTTCTAACTAAAATTGTCTAACATATATTTGACTAAGTTTCTAACACATTAAACTATTATAGAAACCACAAACTCTGAAAGATTCAAGAAATTTTGAGAATTCAATACTTATACAAGATTCTAGTTTCTGTTTTCAAGAGTTAGGGCAAAATTTCAAATTCAATGGAACAAACATTATTATAATTATAAATTGGTGGAAACATCAAAAATGAGCATAGAATAATATTCCTCAAGATTTAAACAAGGTCTGATAGCAATATCTTCACAATCAAAAATTCAGGGCTAAAACTGATAGTGAATTGAGGAAGAGTTTAGGGGACACAAGAGAAGAATAATCCCCTTGTTGAATTCCCACATACCTGATGAAGAAAAGCGAATAATTTCCTTGAGAATCAAGGAGGAGAAGTCTGCCCTAGTTCTTTCTCTAAAATGCTCTAAGAGAAAATTCTACGTTATGCTTCTTGATGGTTTGAGTGGGGAATGAGGAAAGGAACCGTTTACCCCCACTAATGTGTATGAATTTATGACTAAAATGACGTAGTTTAAAGTTTAGGAGGGTAGGAAATTATAAACGACCCTTGGAAAATTGCAGGGAAAAACTGGTCGTCAGTCCTCACAGGTGATCTAATGGGTCCTCACGGCTCGTGGTCACACTCGTTGAGTACACTGTCCAAAATTCCTACTCTCCCATCTATTCTAAGCCACGGACAACACCTCGACTTGTGGTGTTCCTTAACAAGTTGTGGTGAGCACTCGTTGAGTGCACTGTCCAAGTTCACCCATTTTGATAAGTCCCTAACCACGACTCATCCCACGAACCGTGGTGACTTACCATGACTCGTGGTGAGTAATCATGGAGTACACTGCCAATTTCTTCCTGGTTTTCAATTATTACTGGCCACGGGTCATATCACGACTCGTGGGTGCTGACCATGACTCGTGGTCTCACCCATGGTCACCCAAAAATCCAATTTTCCAAATAAGATTCCAGTCCTCACCACGAGTCACTTAACGACTCGTGGTCACTCCCCACGGGTCACAAAATGACTCATTCTGTGACCTGGTGCAAATATTTTTATTTTCTCCCTTTCAACTCTCGGGTCTAGTTTTTTAGTTTTCGGGGCATTACAATATCTCCCCCTAGGGAACAGTCATCCTCGAATGTTGGAAACACATAGAAAAGCTGAGAATTGCAATCACTATGTTCAAATATAGACCGTAAAGGCTAAAAACTAATAGAATGACTACCTTCGAACTTAACTACAAGTCTGAATTGAATTCACTAATCGTTCTCATGACCAATCACATGAAAGGAACTGGAACACATAAATTGAATAGAGTTTTAGGGAAGAAATTGGTACCTTAAATTGAAACTGAGTCGTAAGGGAACAAGTGTGGGTATCTGGCCATCATATCTGCTTCGGCCTTTCACGTAGCTCCCTCAACCTGCTTATTCCTCCACAAGACTTTGACTGAAGCTACTTCTTTGTTCCTCAACTGACGAACCTGACGGTCAAGAATCAGGGCTGGGACTTCTTCATAAGAGAGACTATCTTTCACCCCCACACTTTCTAATGGAACAATTGAAGTTGGATCACCAATGCGCTTCTTCAATAAAGACACATGGAATACTGGGTGCACAGCTGCTAATTCTGAAGGTAATTCTAGCGCATAGGCTACATGCCAATACGCCTTAAAATTCTATAGCGTCCCACATACCTGGAACTTAGTTTGCCTTTCTTCCAAAATCTCATCACCTCCTTCAAGGGAGAAATTTTCAAATAAACCCAGTCATTAACTGCAAACTCCATCTCTCTTCTCCTCACATCGGCATAAGATTTTTGACGGCTCTGAGCTGTTTTCAATCTTTCTTGGATGAGTTGAACTTTCTGCATTGCCTCGTAAACTGAGTCTAGCCCTATCAAGGTAGCTTCACCAACCTCAAACCACCCTATAGAAGATCTACACCTTCTACCATATAATGCCTCAAATGGGGCCATCTGAATGCTAGAGTGGTATCTATTGTTGTACGCAAACTTGATAAGAGGCAAATGGTCACCCAATTGCCCTTAAAATTGATCGCACACGCTCTCAACATATCTTCTAGGTTTTGAATGGTCCGCTCAGCTTTCCCATCTATCTACGGGTGAAAAGCTGTGCTGAGTTTGACCTGGGTACCAAGTCCCCTCTGAAAAGACCTCTAGAAATGAGAGGTGAATTGGGTACCTCTGTTTGAGATAATAGATAGGGGTACCCCATGAAGTCTGACTAACTCTCGGATGTAAAGTCTGGCATAGTCCTCAGCTGAGTCCGTGGTTTTAATTGGGAGGAAGTGAGCTGACTTAGTCATCCGGTCCACTATTACCCAGATTGATTCATGTTGCCGACGAGTTTGAGGTAGATCCGTAATGAAGTCCATATTTACTTCTTCCCACTTCCATGTAGGTATACTGATATCCTGATTCATACCTCCTGGTCTCTGGTGTTCTACTTTAAGTTTTTGGAAGTTCGGGAACTTGGCTACAAATTCAGAAATATCTCTTTTCATGTCGTTCCACCAGTAAATATCCCATAGATCATGGTATATCTTGGTAGCACCAGGGCGAATGGAATATCTAGAACTGTGTGCTTTAGCCAATATCTGCTAGTCTCAACTCGCTGACATCCGGTACACATAACCTACCCTGGTAATGAAGCGCACTATCTCCCCCTTTGAAGAAAGCTTATATTTCTTTTATGAGAACTGCTTCCTTAAGCTTGAGTAAGATGGGATCTTCATCCTGTCTATACTTCGCTTCAACTACCAAGGAAGAATCTGACCCACACTGCATTACCACTCCACCTTCGGCTGAATCCACCAACTGTATTCCCAACGGAGCTAGTGTGTGAATATCCTTTACCATTTCTTTCTTGCCCTTTTCAACATGAGCTATGCTCCCAATAGACAACCTGCTTAGTGCATCAACCACCACATTGGCTTTGCCCGGATGATACAACACACTCACATCATAGTTTTTCAGTAGCTCCAACCATCTTCTCTGTCGAAGATTTAGGTCCTTCTGACTGAACATATACTGAAGGCTCTTGTGATCTGTGAACACATCCACATGATTCCCGTACAGGTAATGTCTCCATATTTTCAGCACAAACACCACCACTGACAACTACAAGTCATGGGTTGGACAATTCTTCTTATGAACCTTGAGCTGTCTGGAGGCGTAGAATATCACTTTGGCCCGCTGCATCAAAACGCAACCTAGTCCAACTCTGGAAGCATCATAATAAACAACCAACCCCTCTGTTCTCTCTGGTAAGGTCAAAACTGGAGCTGTAGTGAGTCGAGTCTTCAACTCCTGGAAACTCTTCTCACATGCATCCGACCATTGGATTTTCACTTTCTTTTAAGTTAACATAGTTAGAGGAGATGCTATAGAGGAGAAGCCTTCCACAAACTGTTAGTAATAACCAGCTAAGCCCAGGAAACTCCTGATTTTCGTTGGAAAGGTAGGTCTGGGCCAATCTTTCACTACTGCTATCTTTTGAGGATAAACCTAAATACCTTCGCCCGAGACCATGTGACCTAGGAAAGTCACAGACTTCAACTAGAATTTACACTTGCTGAAATTAGCGAACAACTGGCGATCTCTGAGCGTCTGAAGCACTGTCCTCAGGTGATTAGCATGTATAACTCCATGAGTTCAGCTGGAATAACTTTATTCAAGATGGAGATTGGACAGTTTCTATACACTCGGCTGACTCTAACTGACTCGCCAACGGGGTGGAGACCGAGAATGGTTCTGAGAGGACCTCTGGACTGATATTGAACTGGACTGCTATGTAGGGAGTCACAAATAAGAGGGTGGCTCCTGGATCTAGGAGGGAGTACACGTCTAGATGAAAGAGGCGTAACATACCCGTGACTACGTCAGGTGAGCTCTCCTGATCCTGACGGGAAGACAATGAATAAAAATGGTTTTGGCGTTGACCGCCATCCGTACTTGATGTGTTGGCCTACTAAGCTGGTCGGCCTACTGAGATGATGATGTGGTGGATTGTGATCTCCCCCGATCTGTTGACGGACAACTTTAAGCCGATTATCAAGATGTCCTCAACCAAAACAACCCTCTCGACCCTAAAGACACTCTCCCGGGTGGTTCTTGCCACACTTGGGACAAGCTGGATATCTGTTCCCAAAACTGTAGCTTTGAGACTATGATCTAGATGCTCTACCCCTCTGATCCTGGTGGGACCGGAAGGTTGGGGCGCTGGATGAGCTGGGTGCTGGGGCTCTCTGCTGTTGTTGCTGCTGATGTTGTGGGCGGCTACTACCTCTAGACCTCTGATGGACATTATATGATTGGCATGTCCTTGCCCAATTATTCTTTGCTCTATGTACTTCAGTTTTTCGGCCTCAATCTCCTGGGCATAGAAAATCAGGCTGGAGAGGTCCATATTCCTAATCAGCATTGCAATCCTACACTACTTAAGGACCAGGTTCGACACTCCATTCACAAACTTCAACATGCAAGCCCTTGGCTCGACTACCATCTATGGAGCGTACTTATACAACCTGGTAAACTCCAATGCATATTCTTTTACGGTCCTGTTGCCCTGTCTCAAGTTCATAAACTCAGGCACTTTTGCCTCCCTCAGCTCCCGATGGAGTAATTTGTCCAGGAAGGCTATGTTGAACTCCTCCCACTCCACTGGTCCTGCTCCCGCTGGCTGCCCCTCTCTCCACTGTTCATACCAGACCTGGGCTACCCTTTTTAGCTGGTAGGCAGCCAAATCAACACTCTCATAGGAGTTGACACCCATAATGCAGGTAATCTTTTTGATCTCATCTACGAACTCTTGGGATCCTCCCCCACCTTAGATCCCTGAAATGATGGGGGGTTCATTCGGGTGAAGTCCCGCACCTTAGCAGTTGTTGCAGACCCGCTTGTGTTAATCAGAACCACCTGCTAGGTCACTTGATTGGTGACTGTTTGAGCGAGCAGCTGGATAGCCGCCCTGAACTCCTCGGTGGCCACTGTGTCATCCTGAGGGGCTACTGGGGCTGGTGGGGCAGGTCTGTTGGCGTTGCCAGCCCTTCTTCCATTACCGTAGCTAGGAGGCATAATTCACTGAAACAAAACAGAGCACGAGTTAGAAGGATGCTTCTGGGATTGAACTTTAAAATGCACGATAAAGTATATGAACAAAAGATAGTTTTCCTAATAACATCTCGTAGCCTCCTCATAATAAGTGTGGCGTGCTTCACATGCATGAAAAGGACTCTACTCGATGCGGCTTTCAGATATTCTGAGGATACTCTAAACCTAGTGCTCTGATACCAAGTTTATCACGCCTCGAGTCTACACCCTAGATGGGACACAGTACTTGGAGTCACGAGTAGCCCCAAGTCAACCCCTAGTCTATCATACACTGGTATTCTAAGTAATATAAATACATACAGTGGAAGCTTGAAATAATAACATAAAGCATTTATGAGAGAGTTTAAAACTGAATCATAAACATCAAAATAGTTTGAGCTACACTGATAGTCTGAAAAAAAACAAGTCTATATCTGAAATCCATCTAACTGATGTGTTGCTGGGACATGCCCTAGATAACTCTAAGTCCAACTGAATGTAATAAACATAACAGAGATAATGAATTAATGTCCTCAAAAAAAATGAGGACTCACACTTCTGCTGCTGAGAGAGGGAGATCTGATCAAAGTCGGCTAATAGCGCAGGGTCTGAGAACCTACATCTGTATCATGAAATGATACAGCATAAAAGTATGCGTCAGTACTTTAAATGTACTGAGTAGGTGAGAGAAACACAACACCATGGGATAAATAAAAGAAAATGCTGAACTAAAAAGGCATGCAAGGCCCAACTAAAGCTACTGAATTGAATAGCTGCACTATTTTGAGGTGGTCTAAAAGACCCTGTCTGATGGCCAAAGCATATTCTAAGTCTTGAATACTGATCTGAACTGAACTGACTAGTGGGAGAGTCTATAACCGACATGTAACCATGTTATCTAAACGTGGAGTTCGATGTATATGCCCTACTGGTAGGACCCAATATACCTTTCCACGGTATAAAGGCATGAACTGGGTGATCACAAAAGTTTGGGGCCAATCAGGCCAATAAATACTATAACCTATGCCGGCAACATAGTTCTGGGAACCTGGGTGCCCTAGAACCCCGGTTTGCTCGGTTTTAAGTCCTGCTCCCACTGGAATACCTAAACAGAATACTAAGATGATAGCTCAAAACTGGGGTCCAAGACTAGTCAGGGATATAAAACTGAAGGTACCCTGAGAGTCTTATCGGACCAGATTTTGAAACAAGGTTCTAAATTGGTCAAAGCTACTTATCTAGAAGCGTCATAACCGTCTAAGAACAAACTATAATCTGACTGGGGTCCTAGGTCTGGTCATAACTATCCGTCTAAGTGTCATGACCGGCTTGTGGACTTATAAAATTAGTTCTGGATCTGATTCTGATAACTGGGAGGTGATACTAACACCTCGGGAATTTTTATGGTCAAACTGATCAGTTGACATTATTTCGGTCAATCTGGAGTTTGCTAAAAATATGACTGAGACTAGGCTGACATTTCTGAGTATATAATCTTTCTAACTGAAATTGTATAACATTATTTGACTGAGTTTCTAACACATACAACTATTATAGAAACCCCTAACTCTGAAAGATTCAAGAAATTTCGAGAATTCAATACTTATGCAGGATTCTAGTTTCTGTATTCAAAAGTTAGGGCAAAAATTCACATTCAATGGAACATAAATCATTCTAATTTCAAATTGGTGGAAAACATCAAAAATTAGCATAGAATAATATTCCTCAAGAATTAAACAAGGTTTGATAACAATATCTTCACAATCGAATATTCAGGGCTAGAATTGATAGTGAATTGAGGAAGAGTTTTAGGGGACACAAGGGAAGAACAATCCTCTTGTTGAATTCCCACATACCTGATGAAGAAATCCGAATAATTTCCTTGAGAATCGAGGAGGAAAGGTCTGCCCTAGTTCTTGCTCTGAAATGCTTTGAGAGAAAATTCTATATTCTGCTTTTTGAAGGTTTGAGTGGGGAATGAGGAAAGGAACTGTTTACCCCTATTAATAAGTCTGAATTTATGACTAGAACGATGTATTTTAAATTTTAGGAGGGTATAAAATTACTAGACGGCCCTTGAAAAATCGCAGGGAAAAACTGGTCGTTAGTTCTCACGGGTGACCTAACGGGTCGTGGTCAGTGACCAAGACTCGTGGTCACACTAGTTGAGTACGCTGCCCAAATTTCTACTCTCCTATCTATTTTAAGCCACGGACAATACCACGGCCTTTGGTGTTCCTTAACGAGTCGTGGTGAGTACTCGTTGAGTGCACTGTCCAAGTTCACCCATTTTGATAAGTCCCTGACCATGACTCATCCCATGAACCGTGGTGACTTACCAAGACTCGTGGTGAGTAATCATGGCGTACATTGCAAATTTCTTCTCGGTCTTTAATTATTCCTGGCCACGGGTCATATCACGACTTGTGAGTGCTGACCACGACTCGTGGTCTCACCCGTGGTCACCCAAAAAATCCAATTTTCCAAATAAGCTTCCAGTCCTCACCACGAGTCACTTAACGACTCATGGTCACTCCCCACGTGACAGAATGACTCATTCTATGACCTGGTACAAAATTTCCTATTTTCTCCGTTTCAACTCCCGGATCTGGATTTTGAGTTTCCGGGGCATTACAAGTAGACTTCCCATAAATCATGGTACATCTTGGTGGCACCTGGGTGGATAGAGTACCTAGAGCTGTGCTCTTCCATTAGCACTCACTTTCTCAAGTTATCCACATCTGGAACACACAATCTGCCTTGATAATGGAATACACCATCTCCCCCTTTGAATAATACTTCCACGTCTTTCTTTAGGACTTCTTCCTTCAACATGACAAATATTTAGTCTTCATCCTGCTTTGGCTTAATCTCCACCACTAGGGAGGATTCTGACCTACCTTGGACTACAACTCCACCTTATGTTGAGTCAACCAACTGAACCCCTAGTTGAGACAGTCTATGAACATATCTAGCTAGCTCTTTCTTACCATCCTCAATATTAGCAATACTCCCCATTGACAATCTGCTGAGGGCATCAGCCACAACTTTGGCCTTACCCGGATGGTACAAAATGTTCATGTCGTGGTCTTTCAATAATTCTAACCACCTTCTCTAATGCAAATTCAGGTTTTTCTGGATGAACACATACTATAAATTCTTGTGATCAGTAAGAACATCCATATGAACCCCATATAGATAGTGCCTCCAAATCTTCAAAGCGAACACTATCGCTGCCAATTCAAGATCACGAGTCTGATAGTTCTTCTCATGAACCTTGAGATGTCTTGAGGCATATTCTATTACCTTACCATGCTGCATCAGAACACAATCATGGCCCAACCTGGAGGCATCACAATAAATTAAAAACCCGTCTGAACCTTCTGGCTGAGTCAAAATTGGGGCTGTGGTGAGTCGAGTCTTCAGCTCTTGAAAGCTCTTCTCACATGCATCAGATGAATAAAACTTCACCTTCTTATGAGTTATTTGTTCAAAGGGGAGGCAATGGAGGAGAACCCTTCAATGAATCATCAGTAATATCCGGCTAGACCCAAGAAACTCCTAATGTCTAATGGAGAGGTGGGTCTTGGCCAGTCCTTGACTGCTGCTATCTTTTGAGGATCCACCTGAATACCCTCTCTAGAGACTACATGGCCGAGGAAGGACATGATTTCAGTAAGAATTCACACTTGCTGAATTTGGCGAACAACTAGCAATCCTGAGAGTCTAAAAAACTATTCTCAAATGTTCTGCATGCTCCTCCTCTATTTTGGAGTTAACCAAAATATCATCTATAAAGACAATAAAAAACATGCCTAGGTATGGCTTGAATACCCTATTCATCAGATCCATAAAGGCAGTAGGAGCATTGGTCAGCCTAAAAGACATAACTATAAATTCATATGGCCATATCGAGTTTTGAAGGCTATTTTCGGAATGTCACATTTTCAAACCCTAATCTTGTGGTATCCCAATTTGAGATTTATTTTGGAAAAACAACTAGCTCCCTGAAGCTGATCAAACAAGTCGTCATTCCTGGGTAGAGGATACCTGTTCTTGATGGTGACTTTGTTCAGCTGACGATAGTCGACATTCTGAGTGTATTGTCTTTTTTTCGCATGATAGGACTAGGAAACCCCATGGAGAGATATTGGGTCTGATAAAGCCCTTATCCATAAGGTCTTTCAATTGTTCCTTCAACTCCTTGAGCTCAGCGGGAGCCATTCTGTAAGGAGGAATAAAGATGGGCTAGGTATTTGGAAGAAGGTCTATGCCGAACTCTATCACCCATTTGGGAGGGACTCCGGGAAGATATTTAGGAAAAATATCAAGAAAATCACTTAAAATCAAAACTGACTGAAGTATCTAGGTCTCAGAACTAGAATCTTTGACCCTAACTAGGTGGTAGATATACCCCTTAGCGATAATCTTCTAGCCTTGAGGTATGAAATAAAACAACCCTTAGGTGCTGAGCTACTACCCCACCACTCTAGGACTGGTTTTTTAGGAAATGGAAAATTGATGAACCTAGTTCCATAGTCAACTGAAGTATAACAAGTATGCAACTAGACCATGCCAAGGATGAGGTGGAATTCAACCATATCTAGCTCTACTATATCAACTGAGGCGACTTTATTCAACACTATGACTGATAACGCTCAAACTCACACTTCCTGACAAAGTATGAAGCGGTCATTGTCAATAAATAACCCAACGAAGAGGTGGGGGTTGAACCCACATGGAATAGGCTAAGATCTAGACTAATGCCGATAATTGAACTTGTTGGCGAGTTATCTCCAAATTGGGGGTTTTAAAAGAAAACAATAGTAAAACAAAGATTATACTTGTGATTTAAATCAGGAATTGAAAACAACGAGGGTAAGTGTTCCCCATGGGTTCATAACAACTTCGGGTATATACACGTGATCAATCCCCAATGCTTACCTGTAGAATAGATAACTTGGATTCATCAAAATGACTGGTTCGACCCTATTGGATGACTATACTCAATCACTAGGTCAGGTCTCATGAGCAATTTTAAACTAACCGTTATCAATATGTTCTAAATTTAACTATCCCGCGACCATTGCTCAAGTTAATACAATGATAATAAAGATCAAGGATTTATTGTAATTCTCTTTTCCTAATCTCTACTTCTCTAGGTTCAAGCAAGTAAAGAATTCGGGCAAGTCCTAACGTTGTATACCGTTAAGAAATATTAAATATGAAGAGAATACAATACAAGCTTTTTGCATTGATTTTGAATAACTTTTGCACAATCCTAATTCGTTAATCCATCATGGTTCCCACAACCTCTAGTTGTGGAGGTTTTAACCTCTCATGGTTTTAAGATTACAATTTTCTTTCTTAGACAAACACATAATTAAATACTTACAACAACAATTGGAAGGAAATCAAATTTGATTATCAAAGAACAACCAGAAGAAATATGTAGGCAATCAAGAATTTAATCCCAAAAATTGCTCCTCAAAACTTGATAAAAATTTACAAAAATAATTCTTCACACGTCTACTAACTCAATTCTTTCCTTCTCTAACTAAAGTTAAATGTAAAGGTTATTTGTATAGACATTAAAAATCTTTTCCTAAGCTAATAGGGAGTTTTCCATATCTGGTGCCGACTATGTCACAAACGGACCTACGACCCATAATAGGATTCTACGGGTCGTACCTGCTTTCCATAAGTCCTTGACTGCAGCTAATTTGGCTAAGTGTTGGTAGGCTGACACGACTCGTACCTTCATCCTACGAGTCGTACAATGCTTCCATGGTTTTGTCCTGAGAACTCTAACATCTGCTGGAATTCTTCACAAGTGTTGTGGTACAAATCGTACCTTCTTGCTATGACTCATATTGTCTATAGTGTCTGAAGTTCTTCCATGTACTGAAAAATCTTTTGAGATTCACCACGGCTCCAAGTACGATTCTTACATTGATGCCACGGTTCATGAGTCCATCCGTACCAAGAGTCTTCCTTTGTGAAATTTCTTCTAAAAAATTCCAGGACTCCAATTACCGCTCGTACCATCTTGGTAGGACTCGTACTAAGAGTCATATGTTTTCTTTTTCCCCCTTCAACCTTCTGACTTTCACCACGGTTCTCAGTACGACTCGTACAATCAAGGTACGACTCGTACTAAGACTGGTACTTAGGCTACTATTCTGCATTTTAAGGATTTCTTTACACATCTTTGCTCCAACACTTATTTTACCTGAAATCAAAGTAAAAGTGCCTTATATCCAGATAAACATACCTATGTCCATGCCATTTTCTCAGTTATAAGCGTCGAAAGTGCTGTAAACTCACAGCACATCAACAACCTCAACTTAAGACTTTTGCATGTCCTCAGGCAAAGAAAAATAAAAACTAAACACGATGCTTAACTAGAAAATATATCTTGGATACTATAGCCAACATCAAACAAAATTAGCACTATTAACTCAAAAAGCCTATGACCCTTTTCCTGTGAATAAAATCAGCACATGCACTACAAGAAACCACAAAACATGATAAACTGGAATCAAGACATGTCATCTAGATATTAGCAGGTAGTTAGGTCATCATCGATGCTTTTTACACAGATCACTAGTTTAAAGTTAAACACAAACCATGTAACCTCATAGCAAATGAAGTCCCCCACTCACAAATATAGTAAAATGTATAACATGGTACTGAACAAGCGAGACTCTCACTCTCACAAAGAAGTTTCAAATATTGCATGTCTGATACCATAGGCTTGCCCTTATTTTCTCTACTTTGGTTTGTCAGATGGTCAGGTTATGATCACTATAGGACTTGCTTTGACTTGTAATGTAGGATTTCGGGATGGGTAAGGTAGATATGGGATATTTTTTAAAGTAACTAAACCCTTCCTTGGCACTACATACATGTGGCTTCATTTTTTTTTTTTACTTTTTCACCCTTTTTTGCTTCTTTCATTCTTTTCTCCCTTTTCACCCTTTTTTATACACTTGTATGAGTGTGGTGTGTTTCTTCAGACTTGAATGCATTTTTCTCTTTTTGTATTTTCTTTTTCAATTTTTCTTTCTTTTTCTTTTTCTTTTGTCACACCATACCTAATTTTTTACTTTTTATCTTTTCTTTTTTTTTTCTCCCTTTTTCATCTTCCCACTATTTATGCACCCCTACTCTATCCACCTTCTACTTAGGAATTTTTTCTATGTTGAGATTCACAATGTTCAAGGAGCGACCAGGGCCAAAACAAGTTCTTTATAAAAAATGGATACGGTTAATTGGTTAATTAAAGAAGAATGGTCTAGTTAAGGCTCAAAATTTTGGATCAAGGGAATCATATGATTTTGATAGGGCTATTTAAGCTAAAAATGGGCTAAACAAGAATGACCTATGATCCTTTCCTAAGAAACCATCCTAAACCCTATGCAAAGACCAGCCGGAAAAGTTCTAGATCCTCTACACAGTATTGAATTAAGTATTAGACCTCACTCACTCATGGTACATGACTTGAATTCACTCTACCTATCTGGTTTATTTATGGCTTAACAAAAAATTACACATTCTAATATACTAAATGACATAAAAAAATCCACAGATATCATGCATGCAATCACAAGTACACAACTAATTTATCAAATTTTTTTAAATAGGGTAAATTTTTCAAAATATCAAAACTAGTGCACTTTATTGGCCAAGTACTCCTATGGTACTTTATAATTAAACAAAAATCACAAAAATAAAATCCTAAACATGCTAGTTCTACTAGATAGCATGCCCGAGGGAAGAGAAACATGGCAAGAAAAATCCTCGGACGAATCAAGAACCTAAAAATACATGTACACCCCCTCCCTTTTTAAAATTTGTGCTTCGTCCCCGAAACATAAAATGTAAGTACTGAGGGAAGGGAACATACTTGCGGATACTCAGACTTCACCATCCATGGGTTTCCTCCCATGAAACACCTAATTTAACGTTATGACACGACGTAACTTTTGAAACTCTTCAGGCATCATCAAGGTACACCGCCTTGATTCCTCTTAATTCCTCCAAATCTCCCATATATAACTTTATTCTTTGCCCGTTCAGTTCTCAAGTTCCACTGCACTATATGGGGACACATGCACCACTCTGTAAGGTCCTATCCATCTAGATTTCAACTTTCCACAGTGCAAACGGAGCCTTGAGTTGAATAGTAGGAATAGATCGGTCGTGTTAAACTCCCTTTCTGCAATATTCTTGTCATGATAAATCTTCATTATTTCTTTATAAATGGTCACACTCTCATAGGCTCTAAGTTGGAATTCATCCAACTCATTGAGCTGATCAAGTCTCAAACTTGGCTGCTTCATTCCAGTTCAAATTCAACTTTTTCAGATCCCATAGAGCCTTATGCTCTAATTCGATCGGCAAAGAACATGATTTGCTATAGACCAGTTGATATGGAGATGAACCAATGGGGGTCTTATAAGCTATTAGATAGACCCACAAAGCATCATCGAGATTCCTAGACCAATCTATCCGATTAATATTCACTGTTTTGGCAAGAATGGTCTTTATCTCCCTGTTTGAAACTTCCACTTATCCACTTGACTGAGGATGGTAAGGTGTTTCCACCTTATGCTTAACTCCATATTTCTCCAATAGGATTCTAAAGAGGCGGTTACAAAGGTGTGATCCACCATCGCTGAGGATTTCTTTGGGAGTGCCAAATCTAGCAAATATGTGTTTCTGCAGAAATGCTGTAACACTTTTGCCTTCATTGTTAGGTAGTGCAATAGCCTCCACCCATTTGGAGACATAGTCCACTGCCACCAAGATGTATTTCATCCCATATGAACTAACAAATGGGCTCATGAAGTGTATACCCCATACATAAAATAACTCAACTTCCAGAATAGGGGTTAATGGTAACTCATGCTTATGGGTAGGCCACCCTACCTTTGACACTGATCACATGCCTTGGCGTAATCATAGGTATCTTGGTGAGTAGAGGGCCAGTAACACCCACATTGCAAGATTTTATGTGTAGTTCGAATACAACTATGATGACTCCCAACTGGAGATGAATGACAGGCCTCCAGAATGATCAACATTTCTACCACTGGCACACACCTACGAATGATCTCATCTTCACAAATGCGAAATAAGTATGGTTCATCCCAATAGTATCTTTGGGCATCGAATAAGAACTTCTTCTTCTGTTGGGGAGTCAGGTCTGCTGGGATCATGTCGCTAACCAAATAATTTGCAAAGTCAGTGAACCAGGGAATCAAGTCCTGAGATGCAGCTAGTACTTGCTCGTTTGGGAATGCATCATCAATATCAATCTCCTCTCTTACCCTAGCTTCAAATCTAGCTTGGACAAGTGATCAACTACCTGATTTCCATTCCCTTTATGATCTTTGACCTCAAACTCGGATTCTTGAAGAAATAGCAACCATCTAATCAACCTGGGTTTAGCATCCTTTTTAGACATCAGATATCTCAAAGAGACATGGTTTGTATGGACGATCACCTTAGTTCCAAGCAAATATGCTCGAAACTTCTCGAATGCAAAAACCACTGCTAACAACTCCTGTTCTATAATCATGTAGTTCTTTTGGGCTGCATTGAGTGTTTTACTAGCATAATAGATAGGATGGAAAATCTTCACTCTCCGTCGGCTCAAGAAAGCACTTGAGAGCAACCCAGCTAGCATCACACATTACTTCAAACGGAAGAGACCAATCTGGAGCTATAATAATAGGAGCAGTGGTGAGTTTCTCTTTCAAGCACTCAAAAGCCTTTAGACATGCCTCATCAAACATGAACTTTACTTCCTTCTCAAGCAACTTGTGTAATGGCTGTGCAATCTTTGAGAAGTCCTTGATAGACCTCCTATAGAATCCTGCATGCTGTAGAAAGCTTTTGACCTTTTTTACGAAAATAGGGGGTGGAAAACCTGCTATAACTTCAATTTTTGCCTTGTCCACCTCAATTCCTTTTCCAGAGATTTTGTGACCTAGCACTATTCTTTCCTTGACCAAAAATGACATTTTTCCCAATTTAGGACCAGGTTAGTTTCTTCGCATTTGTTCAAAACTTTTCCCAAGTGTTTAAGGCAGGATTCAAATAAGTTACCCACAATTGAGAAGTCATCCATGAATACTTCGATGGTGTCCTCCACTATATCTGAGAATATTGATATCATGTAGCATTGGAATGTGTCCGGTGCATTGCACAATCCAAATGGCATTCTTCTAAAAGCAAATGTTCCATATGACAAGTGAAGTTGGTCTTTTCTTGATCTTCGGGGGCGATAGTGATTTGATTATACCCTGAGTAGCCATCAAGAAAACAGTACCAACCTCTACCTACCAATCTGTCAAGCATCTGATCTATAAATGGCATTGGAAAGTGATCCTTCTAGGTCTAGTGATTGAGTTTCCTGTAATCCGTGCATACACACCATCTTGTGACTGGTCGTGTTGGTATCAACTAATTATTCTCATTGGGTACCACTGTGATCCCGCCTTTCTTTGGTACACACTGTATCGGACTCACCCTCTTTCTATCTGCAATGGGGTATACTACACCAATGTTTGGCCACTTGATAATATCCTTTTTCACTATTTCTTGCATTGGTGGGTTTAGGTGTCACTAATGTTCTATACTTGGTGTGCAGTTTTGCTTGACTGTATCTTGTGAGTATATATGCCCGGAGGGATCCCGATGATATCAGGTATGGTCCAGCCAATTACCTTTTTGTGCCTTTTTAATACTGTGACCAAAGCTTCTACATGCCAGTCCATCAAGTCTGCTGCAATAATTATTGGCAAAGTGTTGTCTTCACCCAAGAATGCATATTCGAGATGGGGAGGCAGTGCCTTCAGTTCAAGGACTGGTGGTACCTTTACTGATGGCTTTGCTGGCGGCGTTGAACGGTTCTTCAAATCAAGGCCTATCTTTTGTGTTCTGATGTTATATGAACCCATTCCATCTACTCCGGTACCCATCTCCTTCATAATTCATCAAGGCAGCTGCTAAGTTGTCAATAGTCATCATATTTTCCACATGCACTAGCAGCTTCCTTTGTTCTATCTGGGTGTTTGCAAAATGGGTTGTTCCGTTGATGTCATCCTGAATGAATCACAAAAGAAAAAAATGAAAACATAAATAGGCAAATTAATCTAATCTTCGCCGTATTCCCCGGCAACGGCGCCACTTTTTGATAATGCTCAAACTCACACATCCTAATAAAGTATGAAACAATCATTGTCAATAATGAATCCAACGAATAGGTTGGGATCGAACCTACATGGAATAGGGTAAGATCTAGAATAATGCCGGTAATTGAACTTGTTGGCGAGTTATCTTCAAATTGAGGGGTTTAAAGAAAACAATAGTAAAACAAAGATTATAGTTTTGATTTAAATCAAGAATCGCAAACAACTAGGGAGTGTTCTCCATGGGTTCATAACAGATTTGGCTACACACACATGATCAATCCCCAATTCTTACTTGCAGAACTGATAACTAGGGTTCATCCAAACGATTGGTTTGTCCCTATTAGATGACTATACTCAATCGCAGGTCTCATGAGCGATTTCAAACTAACCATTATCAATATGTTCCAAATTTAACTATCCTACGACCACAGTTCAAGTTAATACAATGATCATAAACATCAAGGCTTTGTTATAATTCTTTTTTCCTACTCTATACTTCTCTAGGTTCAAGTAAGTAAAGAATTCGGGCAAGTTGATCTTGGGCAGATTTATATGCCCAAGTGATACTCAAATGCGTCAGTTCGTCTTGTTTATCCATCGATGTCTGTACATTCTCATGTAATTTGTAGTAAAATGTGAATTTATACTAACCAACATTATTAGTGTTGTTTTGCAGGAAAAAGACAATTTTAGGAAGCTAAGATGCATGTTCGGAGAAATCAGGAATGGACTCGGAAGAGAGCAAGGAAAAGGCCAGGGAAAGCATGACTTAAAGGGGCTCCGCGATTGAGCCGTGTCGCGCTGCCATCGCGGATGTATTCTGCCCCGGATGATAAAAGTTGGCAAATTTCTAGAGGAGGTCCGCGTTGCCTCCGTGGCACGTTGGACCTAATTACCTAGAACATGGAATTCTAGTGAAGGTGCGCGTTGGAGCCGTGACACGTTAGCCAAGCTCCGCGTTGCACGCCGTGGAACGTTGGGCATAAATACCTAGAGGGCCGAATTCCAGTGAGGGTTCGCGTTCGTGCCGTGTCACGGAGGCAGTGCTCCGCGATGCACTCCGTGACACGTTGCTTGTTATTCCGGGAGAAATTTCCACTAGTATAAATAGAATACTTAGGTTCATTTTTAATTATTCTAACTTGGTGGAGCAAGAACGTGGGTTACAGGCAGTTGAGGGGATGAAAATCTTAGGGTTTTTCTCTATCTCTTTCTCCTTTCTTTCAATTGT
>JACEIK010008839.1:25924-50427 GCA_018107945.1 Datura stramonium
TCAATCGGTAGATTTGATATCTTTGAACCGTCGAGCTTTGATGTATACCTAGACAACATAAGTCACACAATTAATCCTTTAACCATCTTAGGTTCTCATTGTTTTTTCGTTTCAGCCATGAACACAACTTGGTTTCATAAGTGCGTAGAGAATTGGTCTTACAGAATTCTCCTTGAAGCGGCTTATACTTCACACTTATATAGGTGATTCCTAAATATGTTATCCCGTAGATAGACCATTTGAAATACCCCGTGTCAAACTTAGAAATCATTAAAAAGCCTTTAATGCTTTATCCTTGTAACTGAACATTGTCTCATCACGAGAATGGACCAAAAGTTATTTTGAAAATGTTGAACTGTCATCAATGACTTGGTTTGATCTCCTTGAACCTAGATCTTGAGATCTCCAGTATTCTAGGTAGAGTTATCGCCACGATGACTTGTCCTTGGCCATAGTCTCATTCCCTTCGATGATCTTTCAATCGCCTCTCTAGTTAGACCTTTTATAAGTGGATCCGACACATTATCTCTTGACTTTACATAGTCAATTGTGATAAGTTCACTAGAGAGTAGTTGTCTAACGGTGTTATGTCTCCGTCATATGTGATGAGACTTTCCGTTATACATTACACTTCTAGCCCTTTCGATTGCCGCTTGGCTATCGCTATGTATACATATTGGTGCCAACGGTTTGGGCCAGACTGGAATGTCCACTAGGAAATTCCTGAGCTATTCAGCTTCTTCACCAGCCTTGTCTAAAGCTATGAATTCAGACTCCATTGTAGATCAAGCAATACATGTTTTTTTGGATGACTTCCAAGACACTTCTCCTCCACCAACGGTAAACACATACGTACTTGTGGATTTTGTTTCAGTTGATACGGTGGTCCAATTTGCATCACAATATCTTTCAACAACCGTTGAATACTTGTTGTAATGCAAAGCAAAATTTTGAGTATGTTTTAAATACCCCAAAACTCATTTCATAGCCATCCAATGACTCAGATTGGGATTACTTGTGTATTGACTAAGTTTACTTATCGCACAAGCTATATCTGGTAGTGTACAGTTCATGATGTACATCAGACTTTTCAATACTGTTGCATAGTCCAATTGGTACTTACTTTCACCTTTGTTCTTTGAAAGAGCAAGATTCACATCAATTGGTTTCTTTGCAATTTTGAAATCCAAATACTTAAATTTTTCAAGTATTGTTTGGATATAATGAGACTGAGACAATGCTAGACCTTCAAGAGTTTTGTGTATCTTAATTCCCAATATTAAGTCAGTAACTCCTATATCTTTCATCTAAAATTTACTAGCAAGCATACGCTTGGTAACATTTATATTAGCAAGTCATTACTCATTATCAACTTGTCATCCACATATAGGAAAACAATGAAGAATTAATTTTGAGTGTTTTTAATGTAAACACATTTATCACACTCATTAATCTTGAAACCATTTGACAATATAGTCTGGTCAAATTTTGCATGTCATTGTTTGGGCGCTTGTTTTAGTCCGTACAAGGACTTTACAAGTCGGCACACCTTCTTTTCATTTCCAAGAACTACAAACCCTTCAGGTTGTTCCATGTAATTTCTTCCTCTAAATCTCCATTTAAGAAGGTTGTTTTCACATCCATTTGATGGATTTCAAGACCGTATATGACGGCTAATGCTATTAACACCCGAATGGATGTAATTCTAGCTACCGGCGAGTACGTATCAAAGTAATCAAGACCTTATTTTTGTCTAAACCTTTTGACTAAAGGTCTTGCTTTGTATTTATCAATAGTGTCATCATCTTTAACATTCCTTTTGAAAATCCATTTACAACATAATGGTTTGTTCCTTGGAGGAAGGTCAACCAATTCCCATGTATGGTTATTCATTATGGATTTAATTTCACTATTGACTACCTCTTTCCAATATTGAGCCTCCGAAGAAGTCATAGCTTCTTGAAAAGTTCGATGCTCATTTTCCAATAAAAATGTTAGAAAATCTGGTCCAAAGGAAGTAGAAGTCTTTTGACATTTGCTACATCTTGTATTCTCCTCATTAGGAACACTTTCCTTTGTCTCTTTCCGAGGTTGTTTAGATCCTTCGCTAGACGACTCGCAATTGTGTTTATACGGATATATATTTTCAAAGAATTCAACATTGTCTGATTCCATTACCATAATAACATGAATTTCAGGATTTTCTGATTTATGAACCAGAAATCGATATGCTATACTATTTGTAGCATATCCTATGAAAACACAATCAACGGTTTTAGGTCCTATCTTAACCCTTTTGGGTTTAGGAACTTGTACCTTAGCCAAACACCCCTACACTTTCATGTATTCAAGGTTAAGCTTTCTTCCTTTCCATTTTTTTGTGGAATGGATTGTGTTTTGTTATGGGCACTCGATTGAGTATTCTGCTAGCCGTAAGAATAGCTTTCCCCCATAAGTTTTGAGGTAAACCAGAACTTATCAATAGAGCATTCATCATCTCTTTTAGTGTTCTGTTTTTCCTTTCAGCAATCCCATTAGATTGTGGTGAGTAAGGGGCAGTTGTTTGATGAATAATGCCATATTCCAAACATATTTCTTCAAAAGGAGATTCATATTCGTCGCCCTTATCACTCCTTAACATTTTGATCTTTTTGTTAAGTTGTGTTTCAACTTTACTTTTATATTGCTTGAATGCTTCAATTGCTTCGTCTTTACTTTTGAGTGAGTAAACATAGCAGTACCGCGTACTATCGTCAATAAAAGTTATGAAATACTTCTTTCCACCACGAGATGGTATTGAATTCATGTCACAAATGTATGTGTGAATTAAGTCTAAGAGACTTGAATTCCTTTCAACTGACTTATAAGGATGTTTAACATACTTAGATTCAACATAGATTTGGCATTTAGATTGATCGCATTCAAACTTTGGCAATAATTCCAAATTGATCATCTTACGTAAGGTTTTATAATTGACATGTCCCAAACGGGAATGTCATAAATCATTTGACTCAATCAAGTAAGAAGAAGCAGTAATTTTATTACTTTCAACAACAATTACATTCAATTTAAAAAGGCCCTCAGTCAGGTAACCTTTTCCTACATACACATCATTCTTACTTATTACAGTATGATTTTAAACAAGAACGCACTTAAATCCATTCTTGATGAGAAGACCTGTGGAAACTAAGTTCTTCCTTATTTCTGGAACATGACAGACATTATTGAGACTCACCACCTTGCCGGATGTCATTTTTCAGAAATATTTTTCCATAGCCTTCAATCTTGACTATTGAAGAGTTTCCCATATACATGGTCTCATTGGGTCCAGCAGGGGCATAGGAAGAAAATGCTTCTCTGACAGCACAAACATGTCGAGTGGCTCCAGAGTCAAGCCACCAATCTGTGGGGCTTCCCACTAGGTTGCATTCAGACACCATAGCGCACAAGTCATCAATCTCCATGGTTTTTTCAACCATGTTAGCTTGTACCTTTTGCTTTCCTTTCTTTGGAGCACGACATTCAGCAGCCTTGTGTCTAGTCTTTTCACAGTTATGGCAGTTTCCTTTGAATTTCTTCTTGCTAGAAAAATTCTTTGGTCCAGAAGGCTTCTTCCTCCTTTTGGAATTATAAGGAGTGGTCTCAACAATATTTGTCCCCATAATTGTTGAGTTTCCCCTTACCTTCCTTTCAACAGCTTTGTAATCTTCTTTGATTCTTAATCGAACAATAAGATCTTCACGCTTCATCTCTTTGCGCTTGTGCTTCAAATAATTCTTAAAGTCCCTCCATGAAGGAGGTAGCTTTTCAATCATGGCTGCAACTTGAAAAGCTTCATTGATAACCAAACCTTCAATGAACAACTCATTATTAGCACCATAATTAATACTTTTGACAAAAGCATTAGTATGAATTATACCTTCAGCAAGAAGATCGTGAATTTTCATTTGCAGCTCTTGGACTTGTGTGATAACAGACTTGCTGTCTATCATTTTATAGTCCAAAAACTTGGCTGCAATAAATTTCTTTAAACCGGCATCTTTGGCTTGGTACTTCTTCTCTAGTGCATCCCTGAGTTCTGTAGAAGTCTCCACATTGTTGTATACGTTATACAAATCATCCTCCAATTCGCTCAAGATATAATTCTTGCACAAAAAATCTGAGTGCTTCCAGGCCTCAATCACCAAGAATTGTTCATTTTCGGGAGTTAATTCCGGCAGAACCAGTTTACCCTCCTTAATGAACTTCTGCAGACACAGTGTGGTTAGATAGAAGAACATATTCTGCTGTCAGCGTTTGAAGTCAATGAACAAAAAACTTTTCGGGCTTTTCTGCCGGAGCCGGTGCTTGCACAGCACGGGTGGAGGAGATTCCATTGTTTGTAGAGGCAAGCATGGGGTCAGTTGTTCCTGTCATATCTATTGAATAATAATAGTAAAAGTTAGCAATCAATGAAGATTCTATTTCTTCATATCGAAAATATTTTGACAGAACTAAACTGAATAATCGGTGAAGTTTCTATATCTTCAAACCGAATTCTCAACAATCAGATTTACTTGGCGAAGTTTTTAAATCTTCAAACCGGAAATCACAGTGAGTAGATAATCACAAGGATTTTAATCTCAACGGGAGTAGAAAATTCGAAGATTTTAATCTCCAACAGTGGAGTAGAAAAATCAGAAAGGTTTTAGTCTCCAAAACCAAAAAATAGATGAACACGGAAAATATTAACCAAATTAAATTCCTTAAGCTTGTAGGAGGCCTGTGTTCAAATATGTAAAAGAAGAAAAGAATAACATCCGAGTCCACAGAATTCACTGTGTGTCCTTGAGGAATTTAATCCCCTCACTGTACTCGAGGTTTTGGATTACTTCCTTCCAGGATAAAATGGATTAACCTGTTAATGGTGTAGCAGTACCTCAAACACCAATAACTTCTGATAACACTCAAACCACACCTCTTACTGAAGTATGAAGCAGACGTTGTCAATAAAGAAACCAACTAGAGGTTGGGGTCGAACCCACAGGGAATATGGGAGAACTAAATTACAGTCGGTAAGTGAACTTGTGAGGTAGTTACTTCAAAAATTGGGGGGTTCTAAAGAAAATCAATAAGGAAAACAAGTATTAAAAGTCTATTGTTGAGTCAATATCAAAAGATAACTAGGGTTTGTGTTCCCCATGGATTCATAACTGCTTTGGGTATATACTCGTGATTATCACCAATACTTACTTATAGAACAGATAACTTAGGTTCATTCAAATGACCGACCAGTCCCTACTGAATGACTATACTCAATCACTCGACCAAGTCTCATGAGCGGTTTCAAACTATCTATTATCACCAAGTTCTAGATTTAACTATTCTGCGACCACAGAATTGGGCACTCTCCACCGAATTGTACGGCTTGCCCTGGGTGGGGTCTGTTCTTGTGCAACATTAGGAGCCTCCTCCTCTGATTCTTCATTGCCACTCTCTTCTCCGCTTTGGGTCTCCCCTGACCCTTCTTCAGCATTGGAGTCATTAGCTGACTTTTTTTGTTCCACTCTAACTCCCTCTTCAAACTGGAGAGCTCGAGCGGATGTGGCAGTGGTTGCTTTAGCTTGGGCCTTTGCTTTTGCCCTAGTGGTTCTGGTTCCATCAGTATCTGAAGTGTCTACTTGATACTCTTCAATTGAACCACTAGGTGAGTCTCCTGCCTTGTAATACTCTGACTCAGTTGTTTCATCAATCAGTGTCCTTCAGGCTTTTGTTTTGTCTGCCCGGCATTTGTATGTCATTGTACCTGTAGAGAAAGAAGTTAGCATTTCATATTTTAAAAAGAAGATGTAGAAAGGATATGTTCAGATTCTCATCAGGGGTCGTCATTGCGGGTCGTACCATGAAGGTACGACTCATGAGAAGTCCCAGCATATCAACCATCTTTCAATACGACTCGTACCACAAAGGTATGATCCGTACCTTGAGTCGTCTGATGAAGCCCTGCATTGGTATTTTTCTGAATTCCATGACTCATAGTACGACCCGTAAGTCGATGTCATGAGTCGTAGGAAAGACATTTTTATGCGACCTTGTTTAGTTTGGTAGTACGAGTGCTCAGTACGAATCGTAGTAGCAACCTACGACCCGTACTGTGCCTCATACCACTTCCATATTTTCTTTTTCTCACTTTGCAAGGGTTCTTTTTCACATTTTGAGGTACTCAGATTCCTCACCAGGTCTAGGCTCATCATTAACTCAATTTAACCCATGCCCAATCTTCCCCTTTTTGACCTACTACCCGTAACTCATGGTGTTTCAAGACCTAAGTTCATCAAAATTTAGCATCTCTTTAATCGAAAAAGAACATTACACAACACCCTGATCATTGTCTCTTATTTTTTTAAAAATCAAGTTTCGAGTCTAGTGAGTGACTCACAGGGGTTTTGACACCATCACTCTCAATATTTGCATCTTAGCAATGTTTAATACAAGACACTTACTTGATTTATGCTTCATCAACTATAAATGACCGCATATGGTTTTCATACTTGGGTCGAGCAAGAATTTTTCTTGATTTTTTTTCCAGTGATGTTGAGTTACGGGTAGGAGAAGTGAGTTTGAGTCTGCTTTTTGAGTGTTTAAGCGTGGGAGAGGGTGTTTGTGGGGTTTAAATAGGTAAGGGAAAAATTTTAAAAATTTTGGGTCGAGTCGAGTATTATTGCCAATTTGGACCCATCACGACTCGTACCACGAGTCATAGAAAGTACCTACGACTCGTCCCTTGGACTGATGCGCGACCCTGTTGAAGAAAACTTACCTGGAGACCTACGAATAAATCCTACGACTCGTACCACCGAGGTATGGTCCGTAGGATGAATCGTAGGTCGAAGCTTGGAGTCATTTTTTTCTAAACCTCGCCATAACTGCTGCTATGGCCCGTAGGATCTCATCACGGGTCGTACTGAAGGTCGTAGTAGCTGATGTTTCAGCCTCCTATTTTTCAATTTCACTGCACACTAAGCACACGTTAGTTTAATAACTTGATTTTCCTCCCAAGAAGTGCTTTTTAACGTCGCGACACGATGTAGGTTGCCTGATTACTCAGACTTCACCAAACTATCACTTGAGTTTCCTCCCAAAAAGTGCCCGATTTAAAGTCGCAGCACGACGCAAATCTCTTGACTACTCAGAATTTGTTAAGTGATTCATACTCATCCTCCAGTGCTGAGATCACACTAAATTCCTTGGGTTGATTCATTGTCCTGCAGATGTTAAATGTGACCTCTTCTTGATTTAATCTAAACTTCAACAGGTCAGCCTCCACATCTACTAGAGCTCTCCTAGTTGTAAGGAATGGTCGCCCCAAAATGATGGGGATATCATAATTAACCTAGTAATCCAAGATTACGAAGTCTTTTGGGAATATAAATTTGTCTACCTTGACAAGCACATCATTAGGATGCCCACCAGGTTCTTCACTATTCTGTTGGCCATCAGTAGTCACATGTTGGTCAGTGTGGGGGCACCCAATCCTAATTTCTTGAACATGGACAAGGGCATCAAATTAATGTTAGCTCCCAGATCACAGAGTTCCCTTGCAAACTTGACATTGCCAATCATACATGGTATAGTGAAGGCACCTGAGTCTTCTTTTTTCTACGCGAGGACCCTTGTAGCTATGGCACTACAGTGATGCACATTATTAACAGGCTCATAGCTCATAGATCTCTTTTTAGTCACCAGGTCCTTCATAAACTTTGCATATCCTAGCATCTGCTCTAATTCTTCGACCAATGGTATGTTTACAGATAGTTGCTTAAGCATTGAAAAGAATTTCTGGAACTTACCATTCTCCGCCTTCTTCTTCATCCTTTGAGGGAATGGTGGCGGTGGTCGTGGGATAGCTTTATGCACTTGGGTTGCCCGTTGATCTATGTTTGTCCCTTCTCACCTCTCGGGGCCTCTTGCAACTCACCATTCTCTCTCTCAGCACTTGTATCATCTTCCTCAATTATGCTCTCTTTCTTCCATTCAACTTCAACTGGAAAGGGGGGGTCTACTGTGGTTTTATCATTCCTAGTCATCACTACCATACAATGTGCATTGTTCTTTGGATTTTGGATAGTGTTTCTAGGTAGTGTACCCTTTTGTTTGGGGTTAATTGATGCTGACAGTTGCCCAAGTTGGTGTTCGATCTGCTTGATGGAGGTAGCATGAGATTCCACTTTTTGACCCATACTTGATAAGTCACCTCGGATCTCCTTCAGCTGATCATCAGTGGACCTCACCTTCTTCAACATCTCAGTTATCATGCTCTCCAACTTTGATTTCCCAACCTCCCCTTCTCGTGCGTTGGGAGGCACATAGACTCCAGACCGGTCATTGCGGTATCCATTGTTTCATCTCCAATTTCTCGCGCTCACGACCTCGACTCCTGTCTCTAAATCCGTTTATGTTGTAGTTGTCTCTATACTGGTCCAGCCTTGATTTCTAGAACCTTGGCACCAATTGTCTTGTCCAGACACTTGGGAGTTGGTTCAGAAACTCGCCACCTGGCTATCTAGGAAGTTTGCCTCTTCCTCGGAATCAGAGTGATCAGCTCCTTGCTCCCTTCCTTGAGTTCCCACTGCATTGGCCTGTTTGGATCCAACTCCTATAATGTTCTTTGTCAGCAGGTCCAATGATGTGCGCATATGAGCCAACTCCTAGTCTCGCTCTTCTTCTTTTCTTTGTTGGTCTGCAGTCAAACCAACAACATAGTGCCTGTCATTGATTAGCCTGCCTCGTATGCCAGGCCCTGTTTGTCTTAGTCACCCTGTCAAGAATGGTGACAGCTTGCTCCCAGGTGTGACTCATCAATGCTCCTCTAGCCACCATGTCTGCTACAGCTTTGGTGTTATTGTTCAGAGACCTGTAAAAAGTTTCCAACAAACTATCATCTGGGATTTTATGGTTAGGGCACTTTGTCAACTTCTTTTTTGATCTCAACCAAGTTTCATGAAATGCCTCAGTCTTAATCTGTCAAAAATTATAAATCTCATCCTTTAGCTGCAACATCCTGGATGGGGGAAAGAATCTCTCCAAAAAGGCATGTTTGAGCTCCCTCCAGTTGGTTATGGAGTCGTTGGGCAACACCGATAACCATAAGGTAGCTTCCCGTGATAGAGAGAAAGGGAAGAGTTTGAGTCGTATTGCATCCCGGCTTACTCCGGGAAACCTGTACGCCTTGCATATTCCTGCAAAGTTCATTAAGTGCAGATTGGCGTCATCCGCTGCGTGACCACTGAACACACCTTTCATGTTCAGCAATTGAATCATGGTGCTCGTAATATCAAATTTGGCCCCAGCGGGCAGTGGTGGTGGCACAATTGCTCTAGTCGACCTAACTTCATCAATTTTTGGGTCATCATCATCAAAGAACTGAGGGGAAATTCTATGAGCTCTTTGTTGCCCCTACCCTGTCGACCTGCATTTACTACCTCATCTCTGTCATCTTCTGCATGTTGTAGTGCAGCTTGCAGAGCTAGCTCGGCTTTCCTAGCTTCTTTAGCTATGTGGGCTTCTCTTTGCTTGTGGTTCTCCATTTTATGCAGTGCTCTCTCGATTTTTGGATTTAGTGGAACAGGGGGATCTTCTCTACTCCGAGTGCTTGGCATTCACTGGAGAACAGCCTGTGGGTATCAAAAACACAAAAATAAATGTAATTAAGGAAATAACTACCAAAAAGTCAAATACAAGCTAATAACCTAGTCTAAGCCGTATTCCCTGGCAACGGCTCCACTTTTTAATAATGCTTAAACCACACCTCTTACTGAAGTATGAAGTGGACATTGTCAATAAAGAACTCAACTAGAGGTTGGGGTCGAACCCACAGGGAATATGGGAGAACTAGATTACAGCCGGTAAGTGAACTGAGGTAGTTACTTCAAAAATTGGGGGGTTCTAAAGAAAATCAATAACGAAAACAAGTATTAAAAGTCTGGTGTTGAGTCAATATCAAAAGATAACTAGGGTTTGTGTTTCCCATGGATTCATAATTGCTTTGCGTATACACTCGTGATTATCACCAATACTTACTTATAGAACAGATAACTTAGGTTCATTCAAACGATCAACCAGTCCTTATTGAATGGCTATACTCAATCACTCGACCAAGTCTCATGAGCGGTTTCAAACTATCGGTTATCACTAAGTTTCAGATTTAACTATCCTGCAACCACAACTCAAGTTAATACAATGATTATTAAAATCAAGGCTCTGTTGTAATTCTCTTTTTCTAATATCTACCTCTTAGTCCTAAGCAAGTAAAGAATTCGGGCACTTCCTAACGTTTCGCACCATTAAGAAACGTTTAAGCATGAAGAGAATACAATATAAGTATTTTGTATTGGTTTTAAAATCACTTTGTGCAACCGTAGCATGTTAATCCACCATGGTTCCCACAACCCTAGCTATGGAGGTTTTAGCCTCTCATAGTTGTAAGATTGTGAATTGCATTCATGATTAAGAACATAAATCAATACTTACAAGAATGAATGAGAAAAACACTTCCTTTAATTAATAACCAAAATCTTGAAGAACAAGTAGCAAGAACAAGAAGAATTCAAGAAAAGGTTAATCACAAGTCCAATCAACTCAATTCTCTCTTTCTCTCCTAAAAATCTCTTCTCTTGTCGATTCTAATCTGTTCTCTACTCTCTCTAGAAAAATAAAACCTAAAACGTATTTATACAGACACAAGAGTCTTTTTCCTAGGCTAACAGGATGAATTTCCATATCTGGTTCCTCATTCGTCACGAGCCAACCTACGATTCGTAGCAGCATCCTACGACCCGTAGCTTCCTTTCGTACCTTGCATGGTTGGCTAGATTTTGGCTAAGTGTTGGATCCTGGTACGACTCACACCTCCATCCTATGATCCGTACTGAGCTCTCGTGGTTTGATTTTGAAACTTTGAAATTCTTCTGAAGTTTATCACGACCGTCATGGTACGACTCGTACCTTCTTCCCACTGTTCGTACTTTCTTTCCGTAGTAGGAGTCAGCCTCTTATGCAAATTTTCTGATTCTTTTCACGACTTCATCACATGACTCATACAAGCTTAGTATGACTCGTACTGAGACTCGTACATTGCATCTTTTCAACCTTAGCCTTCTGCAACTTTTCACGGACATCAGTACAACTCGTCGGACTTTCCTACGGCTCGTACTGTGGACTGCACTTTGAGCATATTTTGCATACTTCAGGCTTTCTTTTGTAATTCTTAGGTCCAACACTAATCTATCCTGCAACCAAAGGAAAAGTGTCTTATATCCACATAAACACACCTAAGTCCATGATATTTTCTTAGTTTTGAGCGTCAAAAATGCTGTAAATCCATAACACATCAACTTCATCGAACTCAAAGAACGGTAATGAATCACACAATAGACTCGATTTTGATTTTTCAAAATATGCGGAATAATTTTTTAAATTTGCTAGCAAAAGTCTCGAAAAAATACTTAAAATGAAGGCAAAAGGCCTTTATTTATAGCCAAAAAATTGAAGTTAACATGGTTATTTTAAATAAATTTGGTCCAAAAATATTATCAATAAGATCATTTGACCAAATTCGAATGCAACCCGAGCAACGATGACGGCGCGAGGGGAGACCTTCTTCTCAATTCTTTAATAACTAGAAGATATGCTTCTCAATATAAGCATTCACATTTCCTTTTTCCCTACCAATGTGGGGCAAAGTTCCTTTTACAAAAGGAACTTAAAGGAAATTTCAAAAATACTCTTCCCTCCAATTTATTTCCCTCCATTTTTCAATTTACACCCATCACTTAACTCCAACATAATATTATAAAATATTTTAATCCTTAATATTATGGACAATATGCAATCAATTGATAGAGGAATATAAATTTTTTATTTTTTTCAGGAAAGTGAAAAATTGCTTATTCACAATTTTTATTATTTTATCATTTTCTATTTTCTACTTGAAATTATATACTTATCATCATAATATGAAACTACCAAGGTCGGGTGGCAAAGCTACGTGTATTTTGAGTGTACGCCAGGTGATTGGACCATTTAATCAGATCGAAAAATTTTAGAAAAATATTTATTCATTTTTTTATATGTAATGTTCACTATTTAATAACATCGTATTTGAAATAAATCCTTTTTTTAAGAATCTAGTTGGAATTTAAAGAAAAGGGATGATGGTTACCATGTGTTAATCATATAACTCTTTCCTTATTTTACTTTTTACTAGTATTAATATCTCCACAATACGCGATAAATTTTTTTAAAAAAAAAAATTAATAATAACATCTTTATATCTTGTTTTTCTAAAAGTTAAAAATTTGAACTATATTCTTCAAATCGAGAAAGTATAATAACTAATAGTGAATGAGTTATCTATATGTTCCATTATAATATTATACAATATTTCAATCCTGAATATTATGGAAATATGCAATTAACTGATGGAGGAATGTAAATTTTTAATTTTTTCAGGGGAGTGAAAAAAATACCTATTGACAATCTTTTTTTTTTTTTTTCATTTTATACTTGTCATCATAATATGAAACTACCAAGGTCCGGTGGCAAAGGTATGTGTATTTTGAGTTGACGTCATGTCATCGGACCATTTAATCAAATCGGGAAGTTTCAGGAAAATATTTATCCTTTATTTCTATTGATATATGTAACTTTTACTATTTCATGACACAGTATTTAAAATATTAAAAAATAATTATTCTCGTAAGAATTTAATTAAAATTTGAAAAAAAAAATGAAGGAATGATGCTCACCATGTACTAATCATGTGAATCTTTCTTAATTCTACTTTTTGCTATTAGTATTCTCGCGACGTGCAATAATTTTTTTTCACAATAGCAACTTTATATCTCTCTTTTTAAAAAAATAAATTTTTTAACTATAATTTGGCAAATCAAGAAAGTATAATGATTGATAGTGAATGGTAACTAATTTATCTACATGTCCCATTATATTGTTATAACATATTTCAATCCTTAGCATGTACAATATGTAATTAATTGATAGAGGAGTGAAGATTTTTTTTTTATTTTTAGGGAAGTTGATAAATTGCTTATTGACAATAATAGATTTCTCCCTTAAATAGAAAGATTGTGAAAACCAAGGGGAAAGAATTAGTGCGAACCGAACACACCTATTGTGTGGAACAACTGACACCACTACATTATAAGACTTTTCGACTGATACCACTGAATTATATTTCCTCTGTTTTATTTTAATTACTAAATATATTAAAAATAATTATTTTAAAATATTGGTTAGTTTCAAAATTTAAGAGATAATTGATCATATTATTTTAATTCTATCATTAGTATTTAAAGTCATTCTAAAATGTGAAAAGAATTATTATTGTATGTTTTCAAAAAATTAATAGGGTTATATTAGACAAATTATCATTCCTATTAATTTTTTCTTAATAAGTGTGTAAAGCTTATACTAACAATTAAAATGAAACAGAGGGAGTAAAACTTAGTAGTAAGATTTTAATCTTGAGAAACAAAATTAAACCAAGTTTGCAAATTCTTTTTTGTTTTTTTGTTTTTCCAAGAACAGTCTTACTTATTCAGGGATATAAAAAACAAATAAAAGGATTGACCAATTTCATGATCGGAGAAAGAGAGGCGTAATCGGCATGTCACTGAATGGGTGGGAAACCAGTAGGAAAGGAGCCAACCCCCCTAATTCATGTCAAAAATCACCTACATGACATGACTTAGAGGGTGTTTAGCTAAGCTTATAAGCTGGTTAAATTAGCTTATAAACACTTTTTAACTTATCTACGCGTTTGGTAAATAATGAAAGTGCTTGTAAGTCAAAATAAGTCATAAGTCATAAGTTGGTCATCCCAACTTATTGTTTTGCAGCTTGTAAGCACTTTTGGTTTGACCAATTCATTTACAATTTTATCTCTAATATTTTTATACAACCCTCAAAATATCTTTTCTTAAAATAAAATTTTGAACACTCTCCATGATATTACTTCCACATCTGTTCTTCCAAACTTATAATTTCCTCCACCTTTTCAATGTTAACAACAATTATGCAGTTCTTTATGACATTATTTGGGTAGAAAAATTCTCTCTAATATTTTTTAGCACTTCTTCAAGCTCAACGGCTAAGTATGGAACCTTTTTTTTTTAACTTGACATCAATATGGTTGATTTGTGGGTTTTGTAAAGCATGAAACCCTCTCCCACTTCTCTATATTCTAAGATATTTATTATTTATTTCAAGAGCTAAGCAAATTGAAAAAAAAATATTATTGATAAACACACAATATGAAAATTCAAATAGAAAATGTGTAATCTTTTAACATTTGGATGACAACTCGTAATTTGATAGCTGAGAATATTTATGATAGTTGAATATTTTAATTTAATTAGAGACAAAAAAAAATACATCGTTATTTGTTTAAATAACTTGAAAAACATTTAAGTAAATTTAACCAAAAAAATGCTTATCAACATTTTTTTACCAAATACTTCAACTGTTTATTATTAGTTTCAACATTTTTATCTAAACACGTAACTGCTTATTTATTAAATCAGCTTCAGCACTTAAAAATACTTATCAGCACTTAATACTTATCATCTAAGCCAACCGGGCTCTTAACCTTTTTTTATTTGGGCAAAAATAACTCAAACATTTAAACACGTGTCAGATATTTTTATTTCTACTTCTGCCCTTAAACCATTTATTACGAGTCCTTAATTAGTCTGTCCAGAATCCATAGGATACAGTAAAGAAGCCTTAGTTCTCATTTCTCTCCCAAGAGGAAAAAGAAAAAAAAAACATGGAGAGGAAGGCTTCTTCAATGGCTAATCTTGGAGCTGTAATTGCAATCCTCTGCTATGAAATTAAAGGTTCATTTGAAGACAACTTTAGTAAAAGTGATTGTCCTGAGTCTCACTTCAAGACTTCTAAAGATGGAAAGATCCGGTATCTCTCATTAGACAACAAAGCAGGTACTTAAAGGGTGGGCAGGGGCGGAGCTAACTAGGGTCGAGGGGTTCATCAACCCTCTTTTGTAAAATATTATATTATTTATACATGATTAATTTTTTTTTATGTATATATAATAGATGTTGAACTCCTTCAACTTTTTTATGTGTTACGTTTTTCATGAGTATCCTACCTCCCCCACTGTATGGGGGGAGTGTGTTGAAGAGCAGGAAGAAGACAATCAATATTAGATGACACTTTTGAAATTTGTTTTTTTCATTTTTTATTGAGGAGAATACTTTCTTTATTTTCAAAGAACTTTTTTTGTTTTAGATATAATATTTTTAAAATTTTGATCAATCAAATATGAAAAAGATGAAAAATATATTTCTCCATACCAAAAGCACACCTGAAAACACACGAATCCAATGCCTTATTATTTGTATTCTTTTTCTTTTTTTGACATTTGAATCTTGAAATTCTTGCTAATTAATTAACTTTTGATGTATTTCCTCTTCTTATAGGCTGTGGATTTATGATCAGGCAGCGATACAGATTTGGTTGATTTAGCATGAAGTTGAAATTGGTGGGAGGTGACTCTGCTGGTGTTGGTACAACTTATTATGTAAGTGGCAAGATTTTGAAGTTTTATGCATTAACAAAATGTCGAATTTAATAATGCATAACTTAAAAAGTGAAAGATCAAAAACACATTCAATATTTTTAATTTTTTTATATTTTCTATTCGAATTATCAGGTGTTTATTTTTTCTGCCTAAATTATCATCAAATGTTTATCAAAACACACCTTAACTATTAGTTGCTCACTTTTTCTATCTGAAATATCACTATTGTTCAGATAGGAAAAGTGAGCAACTGACAGTTGACATGTGTTTTGAAAAATATTTGGTGATAATTCAGATAGAAAGCTCATACACATGATAGTTCAGATATGAAATTTAAAAAATCATAATACTTTAGGTTTGTTTCCCCCTTTGCTCTATAAAAAGTTATGGTTACCATATATCAAACTTAATATGAAAAATTGATATTATTAATCTTAACATTTTTAACCGGTCGGCTAAAATAAATTTCAGCCGCCTAGCGATAATAGTTTAACGTGCACTGCTGCAGATGTGCACAGAAGCTGGGGCAGGACCAAAGAGAGATGAGTTAGACATTGAGTTCTTTGGTAACAGAACAGGGAACCCTACCTTATTCAGAAAAATGTGTATAAAAAACGGTACTGGTGGACATGAAATGAGGCACGTTTTGTGGTTTGACCCAACTGAGGACTTCCATTCATATTTCATTCTTTGGAATTCTCCCCAAATTGTGTAAGTACCTCTTTTAATTTGAAATGTTAATTAATCAGGCTTTAATACAAATATAAATAATTTTTTTAAAAATACTCTTTCAACTTTTTATTTTTTTAAAAGTTCCAATTGATTCTTAAGTATAAATCACCAATTTGTAAGATAGAAAAATTATTTTTACCCTTTTTTGATCTTTGATTCAATTACTTGATGATTCATTTCGTGTGCAACATTGCATCGTCCTACTTTGATTAGGCTAAGAATCTATCTTTTATAATTGGAGTTGGATTCAAAATCTAACTTTTTTCCTTTTGGTTGTTGGATATTTTGTTCGTACCCCACTAATTTCAGATAGAGATTGAGGTTCTATTGATTAGTATTATATAGAAAAACTAATTATGGACACTAGTTGAATTAGATTTGTTCTTTAGATATAAACTTGGTTCATGTTTGACTTATTTGATTTACATTCGAGATACTAGCACCGAAACTCCTCTATTGAAGTCAATACTAATGGTGAGAGAATTTCCTGAAGTATTTTCAAAAAATCTTTCAAATATTTCACCCGATCGAGATATTGATTTATTTGCGATCATGGGATCCTTTGGTATGAGATATATAGGAAGGGATGTAGCATTTGTCACAGAAATATTTTCAGTAGCACAGACGTGAATAGGTCAATGGATGTAGATTACTTTTACGCCTACTTTTTCTTCTTAGAAGTTGGTGTCAACTTGGAAAATATATTTACTTTAAAATTAGTCAACTGTATTGTTAGTTTACACGATCAAGATATTTAGTTACTTAACTTAACTTATAGCCTACGAGTGAAACAGGTTGCCTAACGTATTTCAACTAAGCAGTAAAAGTAGTAAGTAAAGAACACAATTTTTTTACGTGGAAAGCACCCGGCTCACAAGGGTAAAAAATTATGAGCTACACCTCTACAGGATTTGCTCCAAACTTCACTAACATTGTGAGCCTCAATAAAATTCATATTACAAACACTTGCAACCTAAGAGATTTACTCTAATCCCTTGCCCCTACAATCACTAGATTGTAGCTAGATTCAGATTACAAAACAATTGCAACCTACAAACTAACTCTAATCCATTTTACAATAATCAAGAAGAAAGTTGTGACGCCTCCAAGTTACCCCTAACTTGAAGCTAATTTTTCCTCAGAAAAATATCTAAATAATGCTTCTTAGAAAGCTGAAAATTAGGTACAACTCAATAACAATTCTAATAAAAAAAAGCTAGAATTGAAGACACTGTGAAATATATCCATGAAACAAGTTCTTCAATCTGGTTCTTTGTATTAGCCTCCGCACTTGAATGGTTAGACAGAAACATAAGAATAATTTTCGTGTTATGCTTTGATTTATGTTATTTCTCTCAGTATAGGTGCATGCCTCTCTTCAATAAAAGGCCTGCATATTTATAATAACAAGTGAAAGCAAGTTGGTTAAACACAAATACTTTTAGGATAAGGACTCCTTGATGTGATAGTGTTTGAGATGGACACAATCTCCTTACTTCACACAACTGAACTTATGCAGCAATTTGGAGTTCTTCAAAGAGTTCTTCTTTGCCTCGAACTACACATCAACTCAAATTATTCTTGACTTGGAGTTCTACTTCAAATGAGACTCCTTTTTTCAAGACAAACTCCTTGCACTTTTGTGTTGTAGTCGAACTCCAACACTTCAATTCAGCACATGTTTATTTTCTTAAGCTTGTTTGGCGTGGCTTATCCATTTCTTGATTCGTGCACTCTTGTCTTTATTTTATATTTATAAAGTTGTAATTTCAGCTCCTTTAGACAGTAGATTTGGCACTCCTTTGAAACAACTTAAACTTACATGTTTCATCATTATCTTGTCAATCATCAAAACTACATAGAACCTAACAAATTCCTCCTTTTTGATGATGACAAACTCCTTGTCCTTGTGCGTTCGACTATCTTTATCTGTAGGTACTAAGATATGAAATACTTGAGTGAAACAGGTTAGTCATCCAAGAAGACTCTTATATTTATCTAATCTTTTATTCTTATCCAAGACTCCTTTTATTCAAAGAGTTTTACTCGTAGTCAAACTCTTGAATAGAACACGTAACATTGTATCTATTTTATTTAGTTTAGCACTTGTTCTATGTTATTGAACCAACTCCTCTTTGACTCAATAATTTTGTCAATCATCAAAACATACCAAATCCCAACACATTTTTCCTTTTTTATGATGACAAACCCATATCATTTGTAACCTATTTTAATTAGCCCAAAGAACCACTCAGATGAACCAGGTTAGGATATCAGAGTATTGGGTTATAAATATTACAAACGTATATATCTTTTCCCTTTTGGCATCATCAAAAAACTGTTTCATTATTCATAAAGATTAGTTGAATGATAGCAATATAATACTCATGGTCACTAGGGCTATCACAAATACAATCATAAAAGTTATTAAAATTTCTCAAACATTCATCTAAGTATATTAGTCATCCAACAAAAACACATCAATATAAAGAGAAACAGATTGTCATAAACAAGTGTGAGGACCACCACACCTAGTGTAATTTTATTACAATCAAAGTCATGACAACTGAAAAGATAACAAAGAGATAATTGCAAAGGAATGCCTAAACTAGTGACAACCTAAGAAAAATAGACATTTGGAAGGACCAAATTTATGGGACTCACGAGAATGAATTTTTCTTTTTCATCATCTGATATAACTTTGAAATATGAAGCACCATCCTCTCTGTCACCCTGCGACGAACCAGGTTTCAGAACCTGTTTCATGCCTTTACTAATACTTTTTCAATTGAAACCTGTCTATTTTCTTAGAACAATTCCTCCTTGTCAGATATTTATCATTTTATCACAAGAAGTTTACCCAAAGGGTAAACTGGGTCCAGCCACTGAATCACCCAAACTTTCCCCCTCACTTGTTGTACCTTCTTTAAAAACTTTTATGTTCAAGAGCACTCTTAGAACTCTTCCCTGTAACACCAACATTCTGTTCTTTTTCAAGTTTGACACAAGAACTAGGTCTAGCCACTTGATCTTTCATCAGCACTACTAGTTCTTTCCCCCTATCACCATATACTTTTAAGATTGGTTCAAAAATATAATGGAGTTTTATAGGAATAAAAGGAGAGAAATGACTTCAAAAGATCCAAACAAGTTTATCAAATATTAGGCCCAAAGTACTAGTCTAAAATCTACCTTTTCTAATGGGTTGCTGACCCAATTTTGGTTAGTTACCATTATGTCAAACATACTTTGATGCAACGAGATTATGGGTTACTGAAGTTCAACAGATTCAAGCTTTGTGGCATTTTATGAAATCTCACTGATCTTCACTTTATTTTTTGAGTGAATCCATTCTCAGATTCCAAGAAAATTGAGTCTAAGTAAAAAAAAAGGAATTCTCGATGAAGTGGGATTATGGTGATTGATATGAGGTTTTCAAGATAAAATATAACCTGCACTTTGAAGAATTTTAGCAGTATAAAGTGTTTTTTCAATTATGAGGATGGAGTGACTTCCTTTTGGATTTATCTGATAAGAAATTGACTCATGAAATATGTCACTAGATTTAGTACATGATTTAGACATAATTAATTACAAGAGATGGAGCACATACCTGGATTGGCTAATGAACCATGTTCATCATCTGATATTTCCGCTATACAAGATAGTTCAACTGAGACAATAAGGGTAATATCATTAGACTAAGTAAGACAATGTAACTATCATGATATAATGATATACATATAATTGCACAAGACCGAGTAGAACATTTTCAACTAAGGCATATTTCATGTTGAACGCATTAATTCTAGCCAGTCATTGAGAGATGCTCATGTAATCTTAATCATCCCCAATTTATTTTATTGAGATTTTTATGGTGGACCAGGTTCATCCACATGTTTCATCCATAGTTCCCCCTATCACAAGATTGTCAATCTTTTCAAGGTCATATATTCTTCTTTTCAAACCATTTTCAAAGTCTACACTGCCTCTCTTCATATCTATGAATGAATGGAAGTTTAGTTTATCCCCAATTATGTGCCTTGAGCAAGCACTATCCATGTACCATTTTTGCTTGCTTCTTTTCACACAATCCTGCAAAACAATCAGAGGTTAGCTTTAAGAACCCATACTAGCTTGGGTCCTTTTCTTTGAATAAAAGTATGAATTAGATCTCTTTTTGTCCATCTTGGCAGCACATAGGAGAACATGTTTCATTTACCCATTTCATATTTTCCATCAAAATTGGTGTTTCTTTTCCTAATAACATTCAAGTTTATTTCTCTTGCATTAAGGCCACTGGACACTTATATCTAATATTTCCTGTATTACCACAGAGAAAACACAATTCCTCTTTCTCAGATTCAGTTTTAGGTATTTTCTTTTTAAATCCTAATATGTTGCTACACTATGTGTTCTACTACTAAGCTTAGACAGAATATGTGATGATTGAGTCCAACGACTGGCTCTCTCGAGATCTTTTTTCATTTTGGATAATTCCAGGTTGATTCTTCTAGATTTTTCTCTCGAAATTGAGCTCCTCCTTAGTATTTTTCAAGTGAAAATCACTCTTAAGCTACTAGTCACTAATTGTTGTTTTATCTTTTCTAGTGATAGTTAGTTGCAGAACTTCAGACTTGAGTGCTAAAATAGATGAACCAAGTTGTTTCACTTGTTCCTTTAGGGGTGCAATTTTCTTTTTCAGCCTTTTCCATGCTAGTTTCAGCATCAATGAATTAGTACTTTAAGCTAATGAAGGCACTAAGTAACTGGTCCTTTTCTGCAATCATTTCATTGAAGTTATCAATCAAAGTAAACATTAAGGAAATTATTTTTTTCTTAGAGAGTAGGTTAAGCTTATCTTTTAGGTCAAGAATACTTACCTCAGTGTTATCATCATCTTCTGAGTTTGAGTCTCCTACGGCCATCAAAGATATTTCATCAATACTGTCACTGTTAAATTCCTCGGAGCTTGATCCCCATATAGCCATCATGGATTTTGATGATGATTTCATTTTCTTATCTGTTGCGCCCCAGCTCACGCGCAAGCGTACGTGGTCGTACAAGTAATACAATGACTCTTTAAGAGCTGAATGTCGAACCCACAGAGATTGGACTATTTCAACGAATATTTAAGTTCAGGTGTTAAGTTAAATTTCACAAGTGTTGGTTTTTGAGGTTTTTTATTGTTTTAACTAAATCTAAGTGATGATCACAAAATAATAGGGAAACAATAATAAGAAGCATCTAGAGTTAAGGCTTGACAATCATGCAATGCTACAATTCACAATGGTTCAAGTATATGAAATTCAATTATTGTCTCACAGAGTTAATATGCAGTGTTCATGGTCTTTCGAGCCTCTAAACACAACATGCTAGTCTCGCACCTACATCATTGAGGGGGGATGTGACATCCTAATTCATGAGCAATTCAACACTATGGATGTGGTTGACGGGGTTTATGCCCTTGATCATGGACTTTCATACCTCTAATCATTTAACCTAGAATTAACTTCATAACTATGTCTGAGAGTGGTGATGTGACAATTTAATTCTAAGTGTATAGCTGTCATTCCATTTAATTAACCATTCAAGGCGAATTAGGTATAATCCCTATCCTAACCGCGAATCCTATCTTGAAGACAAGAACTTGCTCCCTGCATTTTTTTCGTTCTAACCTAGGGTTACTCTTTTGAAATTTTGCCTAAGCTTAACAAGTTCATTTCAACGGTGATCAAGCATTAAAATAACAATTAAAGAAAAATGCAAGACAAAACAATAAAGAAAACCCAAACCAAAGATGAATTCATATAATTACATTCATCTTATGCTCAACCCTATAAGAAGGGTTTTAGCAACTCATGTTCATACAATCATTCAAAAACATCTTTAAATTAAAGTATTTACAAGAATGGATAAAAGAGAATGAAAAAATTTGAACCCAAGTGAAGTTCTTCATTTCTCCCTTCGTCCTCTCTGCTTTTCCAAAAATATATCGTGATAAAATGATTTTAAAAGCTAAGGTTTAATTTATACTAAATGAAATACAACAAAAATTGGTCGGGCATGGAATAGCTCCGTGCCACGCTGCCCATCACGCAGCACCAGCTCCGTGGCATGGAGGCATCGCGCATAGCCACTGGTTTGGGCTTATCGGCATGTCTTGTGCGAGGCACCTGTGCGTCGCACAACATGGCACGCTGTTGGTCGCGCCTTGTGTCTACCGTGGCACGTAGCCATCGCATAGGGCGCCTGCCTTGTGACATCTTCCGCGCGCGCAGCAAGGGCATGGCATGCTGCCTGGCCAGCCTCCCCTTTGCATTGTCAAGTTGCCTTCTTTTGCAATTTGTTTCGAGCTTCATTCTTACGCCTCAACCATCATGTTTAGTTTCTCCTAAGCATTTTACACCTACAAAATAAAGACTAATCATGTTGGTTAGTTCCGGAACGAAATTAAACATAAATACATGAGAATGTAATCACATACATTGACAAACATGACTACAAATAAGTTATAAAATAGCACTTGGGCACATAAATATGCCCAAGATCACTACCCCATACTTAAAGTCTTGTTCGTCCTCAAACAACTCTATTACATCCCATGCACACAAAGGATTCACACCTAACTAATTGAAGTAAGACAATTCAAGCTAACGCTACAACAATTGTTTCATATAGCAAGTTTAAGATAGAGCATGTAGTATATAACTACTAAAATCACATACAACTAAGTTAAGACCTCCTAGCCTCAAAAATCGACTCTCAAACTTAGCAAACTCCTGTAAATTAATCAATCAAGAAATCTGACATGAATTTTATCCTTCCTCAAACATGTGCCCTCACAACAAGAGAGATACCCATTTTCACTTTTAATTTTCAAATCATAACACGTATGGGTATATGAATAAGAATTCAGCTCACTCTCACAGAGAATTCACATGCAACATGTATTGACCCATAAGCTTGCCTTTAGTGTTCTACTTCACTAATTCAAGAATGTTAAAGTAAGCACAAGTAGGACCTATTGGGTTGTAATGTAGGCTAAGGGACGGGTAGGTACTATTCTGGCCAGTAATAGTGACTATCTTGAAACTATTTGACAACATAGTCTGGACAAATTTTGCATGTCATTGTTTGGGAACTTGTTTTAGTCCGTATAAGTACTTTACAAGTCGGTATACCTTCTTTTCATTTTAGAAACTACAAACCCTTCAGGTTGTTCAATGTAAATTTCTTCCTCTAAATCTCCATTTAAGAAGGCTGTTTTCACATCCATTTTATGGATTTCAAGACCGTATAGGGCGGCTAACGCTATTAACACCTGAATGAATGTAATTTTGGTTACCGACGAGTACGTATCAAAGTAATTAATACTTTTTTTTGTCTAAACCCTTTGACTACAAGTCTTGCTTTGTATTTGTCAATACTATCATCATCTTTAATTTTCCTTTTGAAAATCCATTTACAACCTAATGGTTTGTTCCCTGGAGGAAGGTCAACCAATTCCCATGTATGGTTATTCATTATGGATTCAATTTCACAATTGACTGCCTCTTTCCAATATTGAGCCTCCGAAGAAGTCAAAGCTTCTTGAAAAGTTCGAGGCTCATTTTCCAACAAAAATGTTAAAAAATCTGGTCCAAATGAAGTAGAAGTCCTTTGACGTTTGATACGTATTGGATTCTCCTCATTAGGAACACTTTTCTTTGTCTCTTCCCGAGGTCGTTTAGATCCTTCGCTAGACGACTCACAATTGTGTTTATACGGATATATATTTTCAAAGAATTCAGCATTGTCTGATTCCATTACCACATTAACATGCATTTCAGGATATTCTGATTTATGAACCAGAAATCAATATGCTTTACTATTTGTAGCATATCTTATGAAAACACAATCAACGGTTTTAGGTCCTATCTTAACCCTTTTGGTTTAGGAACTTGTACCTTAGCCAAACACCCCCACACTTTCATATATTCAAGGTTAGGCTTTCTTTCTTTCCATTATTCATATGGAATGGATTGTATTTTTCTATGAGGCACTCGATTGAGTATTCTGCTAGCCGTAAGGATAGCTTCCCCCCATAAGTTCTGGAGTAAACCAGAACTTATCAACAGAGCATTCATCATCTCTTTTAATATTCTATTTTTCCTTTCCGCAATTCCATTAG
>JACEIK010008840.1:0-10360 GCA_018107945.1 Datura stramonium
ATGAACTTAAAACCCGAAGTGGGGCTTTATATACTTGGGCCTGGACAGGCCCAACGTGTCACGGAGCCAACGCGGTGGCCCCGCCTCCGTGACACGGTGCGATCGCGGAGGGGCTCTGCCCCGGCTCCTTCCGCGATGGTTCGACAGGTTTCACGTCCGAGCTTTTCTCGGGCCTTTTTCTAGCACGTATGGCTTTCAAATATGCTTAACCAACGCACGAATAGGCCATCTAGGTGCCGGGAATCTTACGGGGTGTAAGAAATAGGTAAAGTAAAATAAGAAAAGAGCACGCTTAATTAGAAAATGTGATGTGTTAAAAATTCTTTGGGAAGATAGTCACTATTACTAGAAAGAATAGTACCTACCTGTCCCTTAGCCTACATTACAACCTGTAAAGTCCTACTTGATCTTACATTTCGATGTTCCTGTATTAGTGGAGTAATACACTAAGGGCAAGCAAATGGGTCACTGCGTGTTGCATGTGAAGTCTTTGCAAGAGTGAGCTTAATTGTATTCATATACCCATACTTTCTATATGTTATATCTTTGTGAGTGATAATGGATAATTCTCTTATTGTGAGGTGATCTTGGGAATAATTACGTGCCCAAGTTCTATTTTATAACTTACATTTGTCAAGTTTTTCTATATAATAAATTATATTCTCATGTGATTTTTAATATTTATATTCATAAACTAACCAACATGATTAGTCTTTGTTTTTTATGTATAAAATGCTTAGGAGGGAATAAATATGATGGTTTAAGGTTAAGGAGGAAGCTCAGAACAAATTGTGAAAGAGTTGAATGATGCAGCACAAAGAGCAGGCTGGCCGCACCAGGTAGTGTGCCACGCCCCAAGCTGCACACGTGAGAGAGGATACTAAGACATGCCCTACGCATTGGTGCCGTGCCATGCAAAGTGGGCTGCGCGACCAGCGTCGTGCCATGCCAGGCGACGCACACAGGCCTCACCCAAGACACGTAAAGACTGAACATTCCAGTATCTGTCCGCGTTTTCTCCGTGTCACGGAGGCAAATTGGTGTGAGCAGCTCCATGACACGGAGGCAGTCCATCCACGAGAAAAATTGCAATTTTCCCACTTAGTATAAATTAAACACAGAGCTCCTAAATTCATTTATCACGAAACATTTCTGAAAAATCGTAAAGGAAAGAAGGGAGAAGTGAAGAACTCTACCTAGGGTTCATTGTTTTGCATTCTCTTTTAACTATTCTTGTAAGTACTTTGCTTGAATCATGCTTTTAAGTATTTGTATGAACATGAGTGGCTAAAAACCTTCCTCTAGGGTTGAGGCTACGTAATATGATTGTAAATGCATGAATTCTTCATGGTTTGAGTTTTAGTTATTATTTTGTCTTACATTCATTATTACTAATGTCTTTATGCTTGATCACCATGAAAACAAACGCTTTAAGCTTAGGTAAAAGCTCAAAAGAGTAACCCTAGGCTAGAACATAAGAATGTAGGGAGCAAGTTCTTATCTTTATGATGGGATTAGAGGTTGGGATAATCATTATACCTAATTTGCGTTGCTTTGTTATTAAAATGGGATAAACTAGACACCGACTTAGAATTGTCACATCACCACTTGTAGAAGTAGTTGTGAAGCTAATCCCGGTTAAATGATTAGAGGTACAAAAGTCCATAATCAATGGCATAAACACCTTAAAACACATCCATGTAGTTAAATTTCTCACGAATTAGGACGTCACATCCCCGCTCAATGATGTAGGTATGAGACTAGTTTATTGTGTATAGAGGCTCAAAAGACCATGAACTTAGAATTTTAATTATGTGAGACAAAAACTGAAGTTTTCACACTTGAACCATTGTGAATTGTAGAATTGCATGATTATTAGGCCTTAACTCTAGTTGCTTCTTGTATCGTTTCTTGAGTATTTGGTGATCACCCTAGACTTAATTGGAATTTTTGAAATTCCTTTAATCAACACTTGTGAAGGTCAATTTTACACTTGAACTTGATAATTCACTGAGATAATCCAGTCCATGTGGGTTCGACATCCGGCTCTAAAAAAGGGCCACGATATTACTTGTACGACTTTTCACGCTTGCGAGTACACTAGGGCGCAACAAGTTTTTGGCGCCGTTGCGGGGGACTGATGAAGTTTAGTGAATTTTTTTGTTTTTGTGTGATTTTTAATTTACTTAAGTGTTGAGAAACTTGGTCTTAGTCTACTACATTGCAGGTAACAAGTTGTCCTTGCAGAGCTGGCAAGGAATACAGAGCTGGTTGAACAATTTTTGGAACTTGAATGCCAACTACATTTGCTTAAGATGGAAGCTCTAGAGCGAAAGTTTAAAAGACTACAAGAGCAGTTGCAACAACATCCACTAGTGGGGAAAGTAGAGTTGTTACCTGATCAAATGGTAGCCCGACCAGATCGCAAAGTGGCAATCCCACTAGTGCCGAATGTGACCTCTAGTATCCGCAAACCAGAGCACGGAGGGAACTTTGAGCTTAAAAAAACATGGTACAATTGTTACATTTGAGTGGCCAGTTCACTGGGATGACTCATGAGGACCTACAACAACACTTACAGAACTTCTTGGAGATTAGTGACACTTTCATCCCCACTAGAGTGTCAACTGATTATGTCCGACTTACACTCTTCCCGTTTTCATTGTTGGGAGAGGCAAAGAGGTGGTTGAAGGCTGAGCCACCTAATTCCATTACTTCTTGGTACGACTTAGCAAAGAAGTTCCTCATCAGATTCTTCCCTTCAGGCAAGACTGCCAAACTCAGGAGTGAAATATTAAGCTTCAAGTAGAGGCCGGAGGAGAACATGTATTTGGCTTGGAGAGATTCAAGTCATTATTAAGAGACTGCCCCCATCACCAGCAATCTAATTAGGTGCTAGCCTTTACCTTTGTGGACAGTCTAGACCCACACACCAAAATCTTACTAGACTCTTCATTGGGTGGGCAAACACTGAAAAAGACATATGATGAGTTGTACACTTTGTTGAACAAGATTTCTCAAGGAAATCCAGAGTGGCACAACGAATCATCGAGAGGGTAGGAAAGAGAGAAGTAGGGGTTATAGAGGTGGATAGTTTCAACACCTTGGTGGCACAACTAGCATCCTTTAAGTATCAGATTATGACTCAGTTCAATAACCTAGTATGAACCAACAACAGGGACAGGTGGATACATTCAACAGGCTCCTAGTTGGTGTGAAATCTATGGTAATAATGGGCACAATGTAGAATCATGCGGGGAAAATCTAGAGTCTATCAATTTTGTGCGGAATGTTCAGAGAAACAATAAGAATTATGGGAACACCTACAACAAGAATTGGCGAAGTCACCCTAATTTTTCTTGGGGTGGAAATCAGAGTCAGAGCTACCAACAATCTCAGTAGCAACAGTATTAGCAGCAAAACAGACAGAATGGTGGCCAGTCGAGCAGCAACAACATTAAGAAGATGTTGCAGAAAATTATGGTTACGCAGACCCAATTGGAAGAGAATCAGGCGAGGATGACATCAGTTTTGAAAAATCAGCAGTTGGCCACCCGCTATCTAGAGAAGCAGATGGGTCAAATAGCAGCTGCTCAGCACACCAGACCTTAGGGAGGGTTACCTAGTGAAACAGATACAAACCCCCGATAGGTCAATGCCATCAGTCTGAGCAATGGCAAGAAATAGGATGATGAGGTGCAGCCGGAGCTGGTCAGAAAGGATCCATCCACTGACAAAGGAGATAATTACAGTGTTGTGCAACAAAATTCACAATCATCATTGCAGCCTGCACAGCCATTCCCACAGACTTAAAAAGAGCAAGGAGGAGAAATGCTTTAAAAAGTTCTTTGATAATTTCAAATAACTTTACATAAATTTTCCCTTACTTGATGTTTTGCATGGAATACTAAAGTACTCTAAGTACTTAAAAGTTGTGGTGGCCAACAAAGTCATATTGGTGGATATCCAAACACTGGCACTTACAGAGGAGTGCAGCTACAGGGTAATGAGCAAGATACGGAAAAAGCTCAAAGACCCATGGAGTTTTACCCTCCCCATACAAATTGGTAAAGCTGAAGTGATAATAGCTCTATGCGACTTAGGGGCAGTAGTAAATCTAATGCCCCTATCTTTGTTTAACACCTTGGGGTTGGGTCAGCCGAGACCAACACGTGTGATGCTGCAATTGGCAGACAAGTCTCAAGTGGCACCAAATGGAATAATCGAGGACCTTCTCATCAAAGTGGGTAAGTTCATTATACCTGTTGATTTCATCACACTTGATTTTATAGTTGATGATAAGGTACCTCTGATCTTGGGACATCCATTATTGGCCACTGGAGGAGCAATTATAAATGTAAGAGAATGGACCTTGAAAATGAGGGTCGATGAAGAAGAAGAGCTTTTCCTAGTTTACCAAGAGATCAACCCACCCACACACTATAAAGACCTTTGTAAGTTCAATGTGTTGTCAGAGGATAAGTGTGGGGTGATGGATTCCATAGGTCCACGACCGCAGGAGATGATCACATTTCAGCCCCAATCTAATGAAGGGCTTCAAGTAAAGAAGAAGTTGGAAGAAGAGAGGGACAGAGTGGAGGATTCCCCCTCGAAAAATAAAAAGAGAAGAAGATGGTTCTCAAAAGGGTACACTTGTTTGAGGATGTCCTGAGATGAATAGTCCACATCGTGCCGCGACGTAAAATCAGGCGCTGCTTGGGAGGCAACCCAAGGGTACCACAGGTACAATTTTATTTTCCTGTATTTTGATTTTGTTTATTTTCACTTGGTTCTTTTTGGTGGTGATTTAAGCACAGATTGAGGGGAAGTCTGAGTACCCTTAGAAGAGAAAGATAAGGAGCATGAAAGAGGATAAGTGTGGGGTCGATAACCCGCTTATGCCAAAATGAAAGAAAACATGTTTTTAGCTAGGCTTAGAAGCCTCCGGGAGTATTTCTCACCCTTTTTGTATTTTAATTTTATGCTTTGGGAACATAGCATATTTTAAGTGTGGGTGAGGGAAATTTCAAAATTTTGTGCTTAATGATTTCGGGTGGAATTAGTTCTTGATATGATAGTGGTTGATGAATTTTTTTTAAGTTAAGCATGATTCACCCACCCGTTGGTTTTTCTTTTCGATTCTTTTCCGACGGAGGGAACTTTGAACTGAGAAATGAAATTTTTCTGTGTCTGTACATAGCTGTTTTAAGTTATAGCTAGGGACTTTTCCCGAGGATGAATGGATGACTACTATCTTGAGGGAAAATTAGTCAATAGGTTTTTATTTTTGAACCATTAGCTGATTGATGGCTTGATGTTCTTGTTATGTTCTATACATGATTGTGAGATTCAAGTGTTGTTAATTTTGAAGCATGTTAGCAAATGTATAACTTTGGTTGAGACACCTAGGCTCTTGAATGTGACTCGATATGCTTTAAGCTGAATTTTGCATTCTTGTGATTAGCTTAGTTAAGAGTCCGCTGAATTTCTCTTTAATTGAGTTGTGTTGTCAGTGTAAGGATTGAATATTCCATGCTATTATGTATTGTCTAGAACTTACCTGGTGTATATAAGACGAAATAAGGGATGTCGGTTATAGGAGATGATTTAGGCATTTCTTCGAATGAGCCTAATTTTTATCCCTTGCTTTGCCTACCTTGAATGTCTGATCCTAGTTAGTCTAGTTGAGCCTTTAGCTTATTCTTTTCTAGCCACAACATGTGCTTAACCCCTTCTTTTCAATAGCCTTGAATTTGATCCGAAACTCCTAAGCACTTTTGTGAAATTTCAAAATCGAGTTAAGGAGTGAGAAGTTGGAAGAAGAAAGAAAAGAGTAGTTGTGGGAGTTAAGACTAGAGGTGCACTTGTTTAAAAATGAATAAAAGTTAGTAGGGAGTAAAAGAAGAAAAGTGCGAAAAAAATAAAATTAAAGAAAAATTGTAAGTACTCCTACTAACAGCTTAAGTGTGCCTAATGAGATGAGGAAACAAAAGAGGAAAATGGGAGAGAAAAAAATAAGGTGAAGTAAGAGGATGGAAATTCCTAATGAAAGTGTGATTGATTTAAAGAACTTAGGGAAGATAGTCACTATTACTGGCCATAATAGTACCTACCTGTCCCTTAGCTTACATTACAACCCACTAAGTCCTACTTGATCTTACTTTCAAATATTCCTAAATTAGTGGAGTAAAACACTAAATGCAAGCTTATGGGTCAATACATGTCGCATGTGAATTCTTTTTGAGAGTGAGAGTATTTCTTATTCATATACCCATGCATGTTATAATTTGAAATCATATGAGCGAAAATGGGTAACTCTCTTGTGTGAGGGCACATGTTTGATGAAGGATAAAATTCATGTCGAATTTCTTGATTGGTTAATTTGAATGCATTTGTTGAGATTGCGAGTCGACTCTTGAGGCCAGGAAGTCTTTATGTAGTTATAGTTGATTTTAATGGGTAAATCGTGCATGCTCTATTTTTAACTTGCTATCTAAAATAATTGGTGTAGCCTTAGCTTGAATTGTCTTACTTCAATTAGTTATGTGTGAGTCTTCATGTGCATGAGATGTAAAAGAGTTGTTCGAGGACAAACAAGGCTTTAAGTGTGGGGTAGTGATCTTGCGCATAATTATGTGCCCAAGTGCTATTTTATAACTTACTTTAGTCAAGTCTGTTAGTCTAATTAATTATATTCTCATGTGATTTTTAATATTTATGTGCATAAACTAACCAACATGATTAGTCTTTGTTTTGTAGGTGTAAAATTCTTAGGAGGGACTAAATATTATGGTTAAGGCTTAAGGAGGAAGCTCGGAACAAATTTCAAAAGAGTCGCACGATGCAGCACAAGGAGCAGGCTGGCCGCGCAAGGCAGTGTGTCGCGCCCAACATCATGCCCTGCCCCAAGCTGCGCACGTGAGAGAGGCAGCCAAGACATGCCATGCGCATTGGCGCCGTGCCATGCCAAGTGGGCTGCGCGACCAGCGTCGTGCCATGCCAGGCGACGCGCACAAGCCTCGCACCTGACACGCAAAGGCTGAACATTCCAGTAGTTGTCCGCGTTTGCCTATATCACGAAGGCAAATAGGCGCGACCAGCTCCGTGACACGAAGGCAGTCCATCCACGGCCAAAAGATGCAATTATCCCACTTAGTATAAATTAAAAACTTAGCTCCTAAATTCATTTATCACGAAATATTTCTGAGAAACCATAAAGGAACGAAGGGAAAAGTGAAGAACTCTACCTAGGGTTCATTGTTTTGCATTCTCTTTTAACTATTTCTGTAAGTACTTTGCTTGAATCATGTTTTTAAGTATTTGTATGAACATGAGTGGCTAAAACCCTTCCTCTAGGTTGAGGCTACGTAATATGATTTTAAATGCATGAATTCTTCGTGGTTTGACTTTTAGTTGTTGTTTTGTCTTACATTCATTATTATTAATGTTTTTATGCTTGATCACCATGAAAACAAATGCGTTAAGCCTAGGTAAAAGCTCAAAAGAGTAACCCTAGGCTAATACATAAGAATGTAGGGAGAAAGTTCTTATCTTTACAATGTGTTTAACGGTTAGGATAATCATTATACCTAATTTTCCTTGCTTAGTTATTAAAATGGGATGAGCTAGACACCGACAATTGTCACATCACCACTCGTAGAAGTAGTTGTGAAGCTAAGACCAGTTAAATGATTAGAGGTACGAAAGTCCATAATCAATGGAACAAACTCCTTAAACCACATCCATATAGTTAAATTTCTAACGAATTAGGACGTCACATCCCCACTCAACGATGTAGGTGTGAGACTAGTTTTTCGTGTTTAGAGGCTCGAAAGACCATGAACATAGAATTTTAATTATGTGAGACAACAACTGAAGTTTTTCACACTTGAACCATTGTGAATTGTAGCATTGCATGATTATTAGGCCTTAACTCTAGTTGCCTCTTGTATAATTTCTTGAGTATTTTTTTATCACCCCTAGACTTAGTTAGAATTTCCGAAATTCCTCTAATCAACACTTGTGAAGATTAATTTTACGCTTGAACTTGATAATTCGCTGAGATAGTCCAGTCCCTATGGGTTCGACATCTGGCTCTGAATAAGGGTCACTGTATTACTTGTACGACCGTGTACGCTTGCGAGTGCATTGGGGTGCAACATGAGGGTACATCTTTGAGGAAATATAGGGTCCATATGTTAACTTGCATGAGTTTGCTGAGGTTGTAGAGTCAATTCTTGAGGCTAGGAGGACATAAATTAATTGTGCATGATTTTAATTGTGTCATATATAGCATTCTTTGTTTGGATTTTCCATCTAAGTCAGTCATTGTAGCCTCAACTTGAGTAGTCTAGTTCCATCTAAGTTAGTCATTGTAGCCTCAACTTTAGTAGCTTTATCAATTTCACAGTATTTTCAGTATNCCATCTAAGTTAGTCATTGTAGCCTCAACTTTAGTAGTCTATCTTCAAATAGTAATGTGCGAGTCTTCCTTATGCATGAGATGTAAAGGATTTGTTCGAGGACGGACAAGGCTTTAAGTGTTGGGTACTAATCTTGGGCATATTTACATGCCCAAGTTCTATGTTATTCCAATATTTTAGTCTCGTTTATCTAAATTAATTAAGCACATTGACATTTATTTAATTTATAAAGGCTTGCATGAACTAAAAAAACTAGATTAGCCAATTTTGTAGGTGGAAAATGCGAAGAAGGAGGCTAACTATGAAGTCTCATGAGCAATAAGGAAGTGAGGGATAAAGTGAAACAAGGTGATATACTATAGGCATGCCATGAAGGCTTCCCAAACAAGTAGCGTGACACGTCGGCACAATGGCTCGACCGGCAGTATAAGAGGATATGCCAGCCAGTGTGCTTGCACGATTGGCACGTGCCACCTCATCCAAGAAATGCGACACATTCCGTGCCATGCTAGGATATTGAAGTGATTAAGGTCGTGCCACGCCCATGCATGTGCGAGCGATGAGTAGGCCAAGGCAGTAATTGTGAAAATCCAGCTCGTGCCATGCCAGGCGACGTCCGCATCCAGGGTCCTGACATGCCCGATGGCACTGTGTCATGCCATAACACCAAGACAATACTACACACCATTCATCCTCCATGATACCTCTGTGTCACAGAGGCTAAACAATGCGATGGGCAACGTGCCATGGAGGTTGTCTTTTACACGGCCAAAATCTAGCAACTATAAAAGGAATACTTGGTTTATTTTATTATATATCACGTTATAATTTGAAAAAACAGAGAGGAGCAAGGGAGAAGAAAGAAGACTGTATCAAGGGTTCTATTTTTGTCACGACCTGAATGTAGACCCGGATCATAACACGAGACAAAGAACCCCGAAAGGCCCCGAGTCGACCCATGGTATAAGCATACATATAAGTTCATTCATTGTAAGCGGAAGTCTAATCAAAAGGAATAATGGAAACATAAGCATAATAATGACATGTCATAACAAATGGAATCACTTAGACATACACAAGCTGAGTACTACACACTGTCTGAAAGCCTCTACTGCATACGATGGGTTGATGGGACAACACTCCCATCTAACCCAGACAAGTACTGAAACATAAAATAGCATGAATGTCTGTCAAACGACCCTCGGAACATGAGGATTCACTAATAAACTGAAAGTACACTCTGAGATGGTCTAGATTTGAGGATGAGCCTGAGAGTTGGAACCTGTATCATAAGATGATACGACATAGAAAGTATGCGGTCATTGCATGGAATGTACCAAGTATGCAAGGTAAGTAAAACAGACATTTAAAATATGTAAAAGATCATAAAACATCATAAGAGTAGGAAATCATGCTCAAATTGTAAAAATCGTGACTTAACATATCAAAAGGCTCAAAGTTTTCAAAGCATCCGTAATACAATCGTAATCATGATCGTAAGAGAAAAGACAAAATGAACATTTCTTGAGCCAACATACGTAACCATAAAGATGCATAAATCTTGAAGAATGGTGGGAGATTCTCTTAACCGACATACCCCATATGAGCACACATGAAGCCCTACTTGTGACCCTAGTTGGGAGGGTGTTCGTACCTAGCGAAGGGTAGAACTATGAAATGCGTGATAACATATGAAAAGGGCCATTTGGGCCAAGGAAGGTGTTACACCCTGTAAGATTCCCGACACTTAGATGGCCTATTCGTGTGTTGGTTAAGCATATTTGAAAGCCATATATGCTAGAAAAAGGCCCGAGGAAAGATCGGACAAGCGCCAAGTCGGCGCGTCGCAAAGCCAAATGTGATTTATAAATCGCATTCCAGGAATGCGACTTATAAATCGCATTCCCTGAATGCGATTTATAGTGACAATTATATAT